>CAUYSK010124769.1:0-13013 GCA_963575035.1 Avahi laniger | reverse complement strand
ACTCTAGATGAATTGGAGAAGTTGCCAGTAAATGAGAAGACATATCGACCTCTTAATGACGTGCACATTAAGGACATAACTATTCATGCCAATCCATTTGCTCAATAGCTATAATAGACGTGGACAAATACTTGGCAAACTGTTTGCTGGAACACACCTATTGTGGTTTACCCAGTTTTAATTATGTCAGAGATTGCATCATCCTTCTGTTTGTTTACAACTAAGATCTTCTCTGAAATGGTGGTATCAAGAAGAGCCCAACAGCTTTTACCCCCATTCTTAGAGCATGTTCCTTACACCAACTATTAGCCAATATATTTTTTAAATTTTAATATAAAAAATACCTTTTGTTTAATTTTTGTTACATATAAACTTTCATTTTTGAATACTAAAAAAAAAAAACAAAAAACATATCATTTATGCCTCTCCCAGTTGCCTCATCTGAAATATGAGTCATTTATATGTACCTTACCAGAGACATTGGGGCTAGAGATAATATTTATCTATTGCCATATCCATTCACTCAATGTAAAATGAACATCCATTGAGTGAGAGTGTCAGAGGCATGGGAATCAGGCAGAACAAATTAAAATGGACTATCAGAGAGTATAGAACAGGTCCACCAAGAAAGGGATAGGCTTTGGAATGTGAAAGCTTTTAACTTTCAAGGGAACATAGATATAATAGAGGACCTGAATACCTATGGTATTATAATATTATTTGTTATATACACACAAATGTGATTTATATATATAAATTCTTTACAATTTTACATCTCCCTTTTATACATACTGTAATCTGATTTGGTCAATTGAACACTTGACCTAATTATAAAATATGACAGTGAATAGGCTTGCTAAATTTCTTCTTGTTCAACTTATTTTTTTTTTTTTTTTTTTTTTTTAGAGACAGAGTCTCACTCTTTTGCCTGGGCTAGAGTGAGTGCCGTGGCATCAGCCTAGCTCACAGCAACCTCACACTCCTGGGCTCAAGCGATCCTACTGCTTCAGCCTCCTGAGTAGCTGGGACTACAGGCATGCGCCACCATGCCCGGCTAATTTTTTTCTATATATTTTTAGTTGTCCAATTAATTTCTTTCTATTTTTAATAGAGACAGGGTCTCGCTCTTGCTCAGGCTGGTTTCGAACTCCTGAGCTCAAACAATCCGCCCGCCTGGCCTCCCAGAGAGCTAGGATTACAGGGGTGAGCCACGGCGCCCGGCCTCACTTATCTTTTATATGTTCTTGTTTTGGCAACCACAGATTACAAGGAAAAACATTTTCAAATGAGAGAATTTAGAGCACCTCAGTTTTCTAACTCTGAAAATGGTATGAAACTATCATTTCACTATGTATATGAATAATTTATTATTTAAAATTTTTAAATTTTTATTTCACATTTATTTCCTTATTTTCACATTTCCTTTCCTTAACATTTCCTTATTTCCTTCACATTTATTTCCTTAAGAATTATTAGCTAATTCTTTCTTCTGCTAGTTCAAATATACAGTTGTACCCCTCTAGCGAATTTATCGCTTCAGTTATTGTACTTTCAACTCCAGGCTTTGCATTTTGTTCATATATATATGAACCAAATTAGATATATATATATTATATATAATTTCTATCTCTTTATTGATATTCTCTAGTTAATACAACATTGTCATCATACCTTCCTTTACTTCTTTAATCATCATTTCCTTTAGTTCTTTGAATATATGTGTAAGGGCTACTTTGAAGGCTCTGCCTGTTAAATCTGACATTTGGTCACCCTCACATGGAGTTTCTGTTGTGTGCCTTCTTGCCAGTGTATGGGTCGTACTTTCCTGTTTTTTTTACCTGCCTCAGAGTTTTATGTTGGAAACTGGGCATTTTAGATAATACGTTTTAGTAACTTCGGGTACTGATCTCCTCTGAGGCTTGTTATTTGTTTAGTGACAAGATCGATTATTTTAGTGGAGTCTATTCTTCATACTCCTCCTCTTCCCACCCCCCACAGTTTGACTCCTTATGGGATGCAGGCTTGGGTATGCCCACAGTCACCCAGGGATGACTGCGGTTTTAGCAGAGCTCTCTTTGACGTCTATTTCCCTGACCACACCCAACTGTTAAGCTCCACTAATTTCCAGCTGATTGCGCTATTGATTTCAACAATGCCCTGGAAGCATAAATTGTTCCACAGAATAAACTAATCAACTTTTGGACTCTTTTGGAAAAATACCTCCCAAGGTCACTGTTTGAAATTTGTTCTGACTCCAAATGGCTTTTTCCCTGGTTCCTTTCAGGCAAATTATCAGGTCTGCAGTTTAGCCTACGTGTCCAAACTACCAGTCTTCTCCCAATTACCTTCACTACAACCTCCACTGTTTTTGAGAGCATCCTTAGGCTTGAACTTCTCCATGCTCTGTTGTGAATGAAGTCAGTTCCTATGGGAAGAGATTAGTAGCTACCTGTTTTATGGTGTGCTTCTCTCAGCACGGAAATTCTCTGAGTCAGGGCTTCACCTGGGAGTGGGGACAGGGCAGGCTTCTCTCTGAGTGATATCCTTGCTCTAGGAGCTGAGTGCTAGGTGAGTATGGGTGACAGTAGCCTTAGATCTTCCCGGCTTGCCTGTTTCTTCATGAAACTACAACTTTACAAGCAGGGTCAAGTGATCAGGGGCCCAGCATTCTCAGAACATGGCACCCAACTCAGAGCGGGGACTGGGTAGGAGATGGGAGCCTCCACCTCTTGACTGCACTCACCTGGGATTTAGCTTCAGCAACAAGTAACTGGGGACAAGATGTGAAATGCTGGCATCCTTAACAGAGCTCAGGGGAGAGGGAACCCTGTGTTCTCGACTGCACACCAGGCTGGAGTGGAATTTCCATCTTTCTGAGTTGAAAGGGCAAGGATGGGAGTGGTTCTCAGTTCAAATACCACAGATTCTCACTGTTTCCGGAATTCTAATAGATTTTTTTGAGTGTTTCTTCATTTGCTGTATGCCCTTAGGACCATTTCCAGGGACTTTAAATGCTTATTTAAAAAAACAATTTTTTTTCCAGTAGTTATACTGGGGTACAGGTCCATGAAGCTCTTCACTCAGCCATGCCAGAAGCTCCTTCCTTTCATTTTTATTAATAAAGGTGTTTAAGGGCGATGATATTTCCTCTTTTCATTGCTATTTAAGTATTCCATTGTCAAAAGACAATTAGAACAAATTTAAAGAAACAATTGGCTTTTATTTGCAATTCTAGACTCTAGAATGAGTGTTTTGATGAGCTGAGCAGAGGAGTTTGGTTTTATAAAAGGGCTGAGGAGAGCAAAAACAGAAAACAAAAAGTGGATTGGTCGTTTCAAAGTTACTTTTCTTGTAAACGTTAAAACAGAGAGGACTTCCTTATCATGCCAGCTAGGGCTGGCCTGCTTGGGGATTTTTGCTATTATCTCTTGCTCTTCTGATTTCTTGAAAGGTCAAACAACTTAGTTTTGGTTTGGTGATGTGGAACTTTAGCATGAATAACTCCATTTTGGTTTGGTCTGTTGGGCCTAGTGCAGGAGCTCAGTCCAAAGTAATAGTCTCCTATAAATTTTACTTAACACCATAGATTGTGATACAAAATGTTTTATCATTATTTTTCAGAAAGTCCATTTTCCTTTCAACCCAGAGTTGTTTTGTTAGGTAGATAGTGAAGGATACCAGGTCTCCTAGGGACAAAAGTGGGTGCTGTTGCCCCCCTCTTTGTCCTGCCCAACCCTAATTCTCCATACCTGGGGAAGGAAGGAATACCCTATGAATCTGCCAATCAGAACTTGGTGTGCCAGTTGCAAAAGAATGCAGAGGACTCTCTAGCCCATGGGCCAAGCCACATGGGTACCATAAAGTCCAGAAAGTGACCTAGAACCCACATGCACAATTAAGGCTCAGGTCATGTGACTCCCAACTGTCCAAAGTGGTTCCATGGTGACCTCTGAACCATGAGGGAGGTCCCTATCCAGGCACTATAAAATAAGACACACACCATAGCCAATCTTTCTCTTGGCCCTTCCTTTTGCTTGCCCTGCTGTGACAATGGGTCCGGTCATCATCTGTGGTGTATGTACCATGAACCTATATCTTGCTCTTTCCCTAGAATCCTATCTTTCTCTCCTCAATAAAACTCATTTTCGTGCTTACCTAACTTTGTCATGTCTGGTCATTCTTCAGCCATGGGTGCACCAAGAACTGACAGTTTCGGGCTAAAACCTAATAGTTTATAGAAGGTTTTAAAATTTATAGGTAGAAGAACCTTTCTGGTTTCATTTTTTAATGGTTTCTTTTTATTGCATTATAATCAGAGCATGTTGTTTGTAATATTTCTACTTTAAAAAACTTACTGATTTTTATGTGCCTTAGTATAATCAATGTTTGTGAATTTTCAGTGTATGCCTGAGGTTTGTTTCTATTATCATAGTTTGTGTACATCCAAAATAACTACCTTATTGATTATGCTGTTTAGATTTCTTATATCTTATTTTTCATCTTCTTGGCCTATTTTTTACTCAGAGTGGTATATTAAAGTCTCCTATTATTAATTTTTTTCTATTTCTTTTTGCATCTCCTATAGTTTCTGTCTTAAATAGGTGGTACTTTATTTCATATATACTTATTTATAACTGTTATATCTTCATTGTGAAAGGTGGCCATTTTAATCGAATCTTGCCTAAGTAGAAATAATTTTCACATAAACTTCCAATCTAGTTGTTCATTAAAAATGTCAATGACAGTATGAGAACAATGAAACAAATTTGATTTGTCCTATCTCCTACTCTCACTTCCTCAAAAAGGAAAAAACCTTTCTGTTTTCATTTGTACTCAACAGTTGCAAAAGATCTACCTATAGATTCACTGGAAGGAGAAGATTTTGAGAAGGAATTCTCATTTCTGAACAGCTTCCTAAGTCCTGGTTCTTCAAGTACTGGTGAATTTACCCAAGAATGCCAGACTGCTTTGGGGAGCCCCATTGCCAGTTTCACGTCCCAGGAGCCTTCTGTGGGGTCTGAGCCTCTTGCTCATTCCTCTCGATTCCTTCCCTCACAGCTCTTTGACCTTGGCCTTCATGCTGCTGGAGCTTTCAACAGTAAGTGTCTTTGAAACATTGGGACACATGTCCCTTATTTAATCTTTGTGAAGCAAAACTATGTGCTTGTTGATGCTAGAATCAACAAAGAGATCAACTTTAACTTCAGTACTACTAGATAAAATCTGTAGACATACCAACAAAATTGGAAAAGTATCAAATATAGTCATGAATGGAATCTGTCAACAAGGCTGAAACAAAAGCTGCTTCCCTGCCACCTCCACGAAACCCCACATTTTCGTCTTTTTTACTTTCCCAGGTGTCTGGTTTAAAACACCTGACCTACTAATTACTTTTACCTAGGGCAGGTGATACTGTTTCTTCCATCAAGCAAAACCCAGTGTGTTCTCATCCTGTGGGTTCAGAGTTGACAAAAGCTCTGGAGGCTGGTTCCAGGGTGGTCTTCTAGGCAAGGCAGCAGGAGTGGAGGACTGTGGGAGAAAACGGGGTGAGGGTATTCCTGAAGAAAGACTCACTGTTTTGCTAATGTCAAGACCGTACTCTCCTGCTGTCTAACTCTGCACCTTGGGAGTCATTTTGTTCCCCACATCATGTATGAAACAGTCCGGTCAGTTCTGTTTCTGAAACATGTCTCAAATTTCCCACTCCTCTGCCTCCACTGCCAGAGCTATTTAGAGCCACGTTTCATTTCCTGGGTTGCTGCAAGAGAGTTCCTAACAGGTCTCCAACTCCAGTTCATCCTCCACACTCCCTCTAGACGTCTCTTTCCAAGAAGCAGATTCTGGTGTCAGTAAGCATGCTTATTACATTTTTTAAAAATGAAGGACCATGGTCTCCAGAATAAAACCTGCCTCTCCCTGCATTCCATCCTTATCTCCTGCCTCGCTTCAAAATACTTATAGCATTTTGTGTAACAATATCGAGTACTTCTAGATCCCTCTGAGGCATTTTTGCTTGTGTTGCCTTTTTTGTTTATGATGTTCAGTAATGGAGTTTGGGCTTGAGCTTGAGCATTAGATTCCCAATCCAGTGTTTTCTCCATGACTGCCAATCCTTGCAGCTTCCTCGGTACTGCCAACTGGAAGTGGTTTCTCCCTTTTCTGGTCTCCCACAGTACTTTACCTGTTTTCATGGCTGTAATCATTGTTTATCTTGCCTTATATCCCTGTCTCTCATCCCTTAGGAGATTTTAACCTCTGAAAAAGGTTAAAATCACAGCACCTAGCAGTGTCTTAATGCATTATACTTGTATTAAAATACTTACGTTCATTATCAACAAGCATCCCAAGGACATGGTATGTGGGGTGAGTCATCTTTGTGCTTTCTGTGACAGCATCATAAAGTTAGCTCAATAAGTAAAATAAATATCACTTAAATAATAAGAACTTACTGAATAGCCTAAAAGTATTATTTGGTAAAGAGGCACTCTATCTAGGATAATTTAGGTGTTTTTCTATAGTAAAATTGTGGAAAATACTTATTCTTGCATGGCGTATCAGTGGTCCAGTAGTTATAAAGATTTACAGATTCATTCTCTACTGTGAACTCCTACTCCTCTTTCTCCATAACTTGCCACATCTCTGGCAGCACTGGATTTTTCTTTTAGTTTCTGGCAATACAATGCCCACAATATTTTTTTCACCACTCAAAATATTTGGTGTGATCCTTGCCTACAGGCACACAGGATATTTCCATTTCATAGCTGAGACAGTTGAAAACCCACAGTGTTTGAGTAACTTGCTCCAAGTCACCAAACAATTTAAACATTTAAGAGGTGACCAAAATCAGGTCTCCTACCTCTTCATACAGAACTCTTTCCTTCACCAGCCTTTCCTTTACGTCCACTTTTTCTTCTGTTACGTAAACCAGGAAAGGGAGCTGCCATTAGAGTTCAAAGATCTGTGTTCTAGGAACCCCATCTAACTTGGCCTCAAATGATCACTTCTATACAAGGAAGGGATTAGGCAGGATAATGTAAGTTCCTTTCTAGTTCTGTGTCATAATTATAGCATAAATCATTTTTCATGTTGTAGCAAACAGTTCCCCGTGTTCCCATAGTAATAATGACACTTTAAAATTATGTAGTATTATCACTTTATATACCATAATCTACTTAATTCCTTCCTTATTGTTTCTCCTTGTTCATTATTACAGATGCTACAATAAACATAATCATGCATGTACTTTTTCCTTCAATTACATTATTTCCTTAAGATAAATTGCTAGGAATGGGATCACTGAATCCAAGGGTATACATAGATTTATAGGTTTCAACATTCTAATTCTCAGGCCTATTCCCTCTCTTTCTGATTACTTAGAATTTCTCTTTCTATACCTTTTCTATGTGCAAAAAACCAAAACAAAACCCTATGTATTTATTTCAAAACCACTTTGAAAAATGTAAGGAAATCAAACTCTAGCTGGAACTAAATTTAGATGATTGAATCAAATATATAACTGTGGATAAATTTTCAGTGTTTTATACCTCTTATACTGTAGAATTTTACTCTGGCACAAAGACTGAAGGACTTAGATATTTTTACCTGTTCTTGTTTTTTCTGATGATACTTCCTACTTCATTAACAATGAATAATTCTTACTTCCCTTCCCACAGGCTGGGTCTCCCAAGAAGGATCAGAACTTTCTCTTTCACACATTGATAACCAGCCAGTGCCTTCACAGAGTCAAAAGAAATTAACAAGATGTAAGTTCTTTATAATCTTTGCCATCACATTAAGAATCAGTTAAATTCAGGCCGGGCGCGATGGCTCACGCCTGTAATCCCAGCACTTTGGGAGGCTGAGGTGGGCGGATTGTTTGAGCTTAGGAGTTCGAGACCAGCCTGAGCAAGAGCGAGACCCCCATCTCTACTAAAAAAAAAATAGAAAGAAATGATCTGGACAAAAAAACAAAATATGTATATATATATATATATAAATGAGCCGGGCATGGTGGTGCATGTCCGTAGTCCCAGCTACTTGGGAGGCTGAGACAGGAGGATTGCTTGAGCCCAGGAGTTGGAGGTTGCTGTGAGCTGGGCTAATGCCGTGGCACTCTAGCCTGGGCAAAATACAAATAATCTTAAAAACAAAAAAAAAAAAAATATATATGGTAATTAAGAAATTACTCCTTTTTTTTTTTTTTTTTTTTGAGACAGAGTCTTACTGTGTGGCCCTGGCTAGAGTGAGTGCCATGGCGTCAGCCTAGCTCACAGCAACCTTAGACTCCTGGGCTCAAGCAATCCTCCTGCCTCAGCCTCCCAAGTAGCTGGGACTACAGGCATGCGCCACCATGCCCGACTAACTTTTTCTACATATTTTTAGCTGTCCCATTAATTTCTTTCTATTTTTGGTAGAGACGGGGCCTCGCTCTTGCTCAGGCTGGTCTCGAACTCCTGAGCTCAAACAATCCTCCCGCCTCGGCCTCCCAGAGAACTAGGATTACAGGCGTGAGCCACCGCGCCCGGCCAAGAAATGCCTTCTTTATGTCTCTAAAGTAACATCTAGAGCAGGATTTTAATGCGATATGTTTTTTAGAACATACTGTGTTCACCACTGTACTAGACTCTGTGGGGCATATAGAGATACGATAGTTCTTGAACTGAAGGAGTTAATCTTTTACAGTTCTGAGAAAAAGTATGTAAGAATAAAGTCAAGCCTTTAGACCAAATTCCTATCTCAGAGAGATCTAAACTGAGGAAACCAAACAACTGTATTGTTATTATAGGACAGGAAAACAGGTGGACTTGCTTTACAAATAGGCATAAACTAGAGCCATTTAATAGGTATACCATAGCCCACCCCACCCCCACTGTGGGGTTGGCTACATGAGTCCCCTTCTGTTGGGGGCAGTCTTGTTATTCCAGAGTACTGGGCAAATATTATTTTCTTTTTTTTGTTTTAAAGGCTGGTCAAGTGAAGCAGTGGGAGTGGAAAAGGAACAAAGAAATCTGTTAACTAGTCGTGATCAATTAGTTGTGAACACCATTGCACTCTAACCAACCCAAATATTATTTTCTGTATGGGCCATTACATGCAAAAGTCTGGGAAGTACTGCAGCAGAGTTATGTAAGGATCTGGAAGCCCAGGAGCCCTGGACTATTGCCCACGTCTTCCCAACAGATGTAGGACAAGGATTATATACTCATCTTTGAATTCCCAAGAGTAGCATATTGTTCTGGAAGCAACAACAAGAAAATGTTTCAAGGTGGAGGGAGTGATCAACTGTATCAAATGAGGCTGATAATGAAGTGAGAACAGGGAAGACCTGACCATTGAATTTAGTTCCATGGAGATCATAGTGAAACTCGATAAGTTGTTTGGTGAAGTGGTGGGCATGAAAGCCTTGCGGATTGGATGAAAGAGCGGGAACAGAACTGGCGAGAGTGCTATTGATGACTCTTTTGAGGAGCTTAACTATAAAAGGCAGTAGAGAAATAGGGCAGGAACTGGATTAGGTTGGAGCCCAAGAGGTTTATTTTTTTTTTTAAGGCAAAAATATAGCATGCTTGTATGCTAATGTGAATGATCTGTTAGAAGGCAAAAACTGACGTGTAGGAAAAGAGTGGGGGCATTTGCTGGAGGGATGTCCCCAAGCAGGTGAGCAGGGATAGAACCTGGTCTGGTATTGGAGGTGCTGGCCTCAGACTGGAGCAGAGACTCCTCTATGGCAAAAGGAGAGAAGGCAGAGGACATGGGTACAGGTTCAGGTAGGCTGGGGGTTGCAGTGAGGGCGGTGCTAGAAATTCTTTCCTGATCGCTTCCATTTCTCCTTGAAATAGAAAGCAAGTTCAGCAACTGATAGGATGAAAGGAGAGAGAAGATAAAAGAAGATATATTCATGTATTCTTTTTTTCTTTTTGCTTTTGGCTTCCTCCCGGTTCTTTTCACAGAGTTCCTTCACAATCAATAGTTTTTTGTTTTGTTTTGTTTTTTGGTTTTTTAGAGATAGGGTCTTGCTCTGTCACCCCGGCTAGAGTGCAGTGGCCCAATCATAGCTCACTGCAGCCTCAAACTCCTGGGCTCAAGTGATTCTCCTGCCTCAGCCTCCTGGGTAGCTGGGACTACAGGCTTGTGCCACCATGCCCAGCTTATTGTCATGTATTCTGCATTTTAGGAGTCTGCTCCATTCATTTTTAGGAGTTCTTCACCCCTGGCCCCAGCCTTTGAAGCCCAGTACTGTATGACCTGATAGGCTGTTCACTTTCCCTCATCTCCACCAGAATACAGGTTGTAGATTCTGGGCTGAATGGATAGCTCATGCCAAAGTCCCTCCCTGTGGAGCCCCTGAGCATCCCTCAATATGGGTGCAGCTGTTCAAAAATACGTAGTAGGACATGGTGGCTCATGCCTGTAATCCCAGTGCTTTGGGCAGCTGAGGCAGGATGATTGCTTCAGACCAGGAGTTTGAGACCACCCTGATCAACGTAGTGAGACATTGCCTCTACAAAAAAAAAAAAAAAAAAAGAAAAAAATTAGTCCCATCCAGTGCCTGTAGTTCTAACTGCTTCGGAGGCTAAGGTAGAAGGATAACTTGAGCCTTGGAGTTTGAGGCTGCAGTGAGCTATGATCACATCACTGCACTCCAGCCTGGGCCTCTTAAAAAAACATGTAGTAAATGAAAAGACGTCTTTTTGAGAAACCTTACCAATGTTTTCCAGTTTGCATTGTTCTTATACTAAGCATAGAACATATATCTACCTAAGAGGAGGAGTCAGGAAGATGTATTTGTTCCACAAAATTTATATTTGCAAAGGGACAGTGCATCTTTTTGGTTAGTCCTATTATAAAATCTGCTTTTCATCAAACAGCATACAAGATCCATGGTCTTAGACTAGGAATTATGAGGTTTTCTTATGATGTTTGAAGGCTCAGATGCTGGCTCAGATGCTACCTTGAGTAGTTCTCAAACTTGAACATGCATCAGAATCAGCGGACAGGTTTATTAAAACACAGATTGCTGGGCCTCATTTCCAGAGTTTCTGATTCTGGGGCAAGGCCTAAGAATTTACATTTCTACCAAGTTCCCAGGTGATGCTATGTTGCTCGTCTACATTTTGAGAACCACTACTTTAAAGAATTGGTTTCCTGTTTAAAAAAAAAGTCATATATATTAAAAATATGCAAAAAGTAAAGTTTATTTTCTTAAGGAGCTGTCTATGTATATAATAATTCAGCATTTGTTTTTGATATCTCATGAATTCTCATGAATCTTACCTAAGGGAAAACCGAATTTTTTATTCATGCAATGGCATATGTTTAAAATCAGGACTATCAAGCAAAAAGCAATACCAGAAAATATTCCTTGCCTCTTTTATTTGTAAAATCAAAAGATCTCTTAGTTGCTTACAATGCAGGAGGTGCTTGTGTGGTATTTTCATCCTTGATGACACTTTTCCCATGTGGATCAGAACCACATGAAGAAAGCATACTCCATATCTTTGTTAAAAGAACTTTAGCTAGTCGTGTCCTTTAATTAGGAAGTGATAGAAGGGAACCTCAGACTTTTCTATATCCTTAACACTCTTGGTTGAATTAGAAAAACAAAACAACAGAAATCTTCAAATAAATCGATGGAAGGTAATGTAGTTCCTGGACTTCTGATGGCATCTGCAACAGCATAGATTGAAGGACAAACTGTCTTGGTATGAATCCCAGTTCTGTCATTTATTACCTTGAACAAATTATTTAACTTCCTTGTGACTCAGTTTTCTTATTTATAAAGTAGAGATAATAATAGTGTTTATTTCATAGGGGTATTTTGAAGATCAAATGTTAGTATGTGTAAAGTGCTTAGAACAGTGCCAGGGTGCAAAATAAATGTCAAATAAATATCCTACATCACTATCCAAAAACAAGAATATCTGTCAAACAGGCATAATAATACCTTTCAATAGTGTTATTGATCTTAAATTGACTACTGAGTGAAAGTATCAAGCACAGTGAAGGTGGCCCTAATGAAGTTGGCTTAATCTGAAAGCCCCTGATCTTTTCAACCTCAAAATGTTTGAGACTTCTTGATGGATAGCTATATAGTTAAATCTATTTATGTTAGTGGATCTTATTCATGGTGATTTTGCCTCCCGGGGGACATTTAGCAATGTCTGGAGATACTTTTGGTTGTCATAACAGGGGGAAAGAGAGGTTGATACTGGCATCTGATGGGTAGAGGTTGGGGATGCTGGTAAACATTCTACAATGCACAGGATAAGCCACTAAAACAAATATTTATCCAGCCCTAAATGTGCCAAGGTTGAGGAATCCTGGTTTGTGCAAACATCTGGTATGAGATTGATACGTGGATCTCTGTCTTGGGGAGAGTGTAAACCAGTGGTGTGCTGGTAACCACTTTCTCTCATGTTCCTCCCCCCACTGCTATGGTCTGAATGTTCATCTCCCTCAAAATTCATATGTGAAACCTAATCATCGATGTGATGGCATTAGGGTGTGGGGCCTTTGGAAGGTTGTTAGGTCATGAGGGTGAAGTGCTCATGAATGAGATTAGTGCCTTTATAAGAGTCCTATAGTAGTAGCTGCGGTTCCAGCTACTCTGGAGGCTGGGGTGGGAAGATCACTTGAGCCCAGGAGTTTGAGTCCAGCCTGGACAATATGTAGGGATTCTGTTTCTCTTTAAAAAAAGAAAAAAAAAATAAAGGAAGAAAAGAAATCTCAGAGAGCTTGCTCCTCTGCCCTTCCACTGTGTGAAAACACAAGAAGTGCCATCTGAGAACTAGGAACTGGGCCCTCACCAGGCAGTGAATCTGCTAGTGCCTTGATCTTGGACTTCTCAGCCTCTGGAACTATGAGAAATAAATTTCTCTTCTTTATAAATTACCCAGTCTCAGGTATTTTGTTATAGCAGGAGGAACAGACTAACACAAGCGTTCTCCCCAAAGCTAGTCAGCAAAGACTGGGGAAGTGACTATTTCTTTAAATGCGAAAAGAGCAATGCAAGT
>CAUYSK010124768.1:0-26817 GCA_963575035.1 Avahi laniger | reverse complement strand
GGGCTCACAGGGCATCGTGCACCCCCAGGGGGCTTTCTGCATTCTGGAAGAGTCGGAGAACTAGGGTGCTCTCTCACAGAAACTTCTTAGCAGGTTATGCATATTGCCCTTACCCCACCCAAGTCAGAGCTTCAGGCGTGTCCATCCCCCAGACGGTGCGCACGGCACCCATTAGGTGTGTATATGCCCGTCCGCTCCTCCCCCCATCTACCCGACACCGGTGAATGTTACTACTATATGTGCACTTAAGTGTTGATCAGTTAAAACCAATTTGATGGTAAGTACATGTGGGCACCTGCATTTTTAATTAAAGTAGCTTTTTCTTGTTTTCTCTCCTTCCCACCTCGGCAAGAGGTACCTTCCAGGGTGATCAGCTTAAGCAAGACACCGCCCAAGGAATGTTCTTTAAAACCTACTTTAGTGAATCCCCAAAACAAGACAAAGCTCATGCTAGTGCCTTGGAGGAAGTTTAAAATATACCCTTTTGATCTAAAAGAGAAAGTGACTCTTAAATCAGTACAACATCTACGTTTTTACCTTTTTATTGATTTGTTTCCATTTGCAAGACAATTGCTTTTTTAAGTTAGGTAGGCTCTTTTATAATTTTTCAGTTTGAGATTTTAATGTTTTTGCTTGTTCTGTTTTTTAAACCTAACGACTTCTTTCCCTGTCTTTTCCATCTTAATCTGTCACGATCGTAAGAATGGTCTGTAAGCCTCATTCCCCCAGTGGGGAAAAGCTGTCTAAAGACGCTGGAGCTGTGCATTGCCACGTGACTGGTAAGTCAGCTGTAAACACTCTTCTCTGTTTTCTTAAAATTGACTCAAGCCTCTAATTTCACACTCAGCTGGAACACTTAATCTCTGCTGCAAGATTTCTGTAGATTCTAGCATCTTACATTCCTACACAGTTACCTCTAGTTCTAATTTTTTGTTAATCTCACCAAGACCTCACACTGGGAATGCCAAAGCAGATGTGGAAGCCAGAAAGTTTTTCTTTGATTTTCTAAGTCCAAAATTCACAAAAGGCATTTATTTGGGTAGGTAATGGTCTTAAAGGAAGATTTGAGGTGACGGATGGCTTCTACCCAGCACACAACTTGGAAATTGATTTTTAGCACATGTGATCTTAAAAATTCCTCAGCTATTTCTATTCCTGATTTCTTTTTTAATTGACTGTGTCCTTTTGCTGGATGTTCTTCTGTGACTTCTCTCTTTTTTTTCCTCTCTCTCTCTTACGTGTCCCCAACCCAAATTTTCTGGGGTACAGTTCTGGTCACCTACCTCCCTGAGTATTGTCCTTCAATGCTCAAAGCTTATTATCCAGATGTTTTCCTAAAAATAAGACAGAATCCCTGAAGGAGTGTTTTTACGCCAGCTATAAAAATAACGTGTTAGGCCGGGCGTGGTAGCTCACGCCTGTAATCCTAGCACTCTGGGAGGCCGAGGCGGGTGGATTGTTCTGAGCTCAGGAGTTCGAGACCAGCCTGAGCAAGAACGAGACCCCGTCTCTACCAAAAATAGAAAGAAATTAATTGGACAGCTAAAAATATATATAGAAAAAATGAGCTGGGCATGGTGGCTCATGCCTGTAGTCCCAGCTACTTGGGAGGCTGAGACAGTAGGATTGCTTGAGCCCAGGAGTTTGAGGTTGCTGTGAGCTAGGCTGAGGCCATGGCACTCGCCCCAGGCAAGAGAGTGAGACTCTGTCTCAAAAAAAAAAAAAAAAAAAAAAAAAATAACGTGTTCACCCCTTTTCTACGCAGTGGAAGCTCCACGGAAGAGAGGATCTGGATGAGTTTACCAGGGATTGAAAGAGTCAAGACTATAAAGGTGAGTCCCAAAATACTACCATGTGAATGACAAGAGGACTTTGCATCTTTGTCTTCTCTTGACCTGACGCCCGCTGCAGTTCTCGTGCTGACCATTTACTTTTGTAAGAGGAATGCAGCGCCAACTCCTGGTCTCAAATGCTGTCACTTTCAAACAAAGATGACCAAGTTCACTTGAAAAAGATGGGATTGCACAGAAAATGTAAGTCTGTGTTGATCAGCCCCCGTTTGCTGTGTCTTCTCACCATTTCCTGAACATGTGGGACAGATTCTAGTTGAGAAGACCTGCTCCTTCATTCCAAATAGCAATATTAGTTCTAATAATTGCTAATATTTATGTAGTGTTTACTGTATGAGTGTTTTATATCATTTGATTCCTTTATTTGACTCAATCTTCACTACAAACCAGTGAGGCAGGTACTATTTTCATCCCCATGTTATGGATTAGAAAACTGAGGCAGAGAAGTCATGCAAGATGGTACAAACCAAGACAATTTGACTCCAGAATCCATGTTCTTACCTGCCATGCCATTTAGTCTCACTATAATTTTACGAATAGCAATGCCAGGTGGCTGCTGAGTTCAGTGATCCAACACAGAATTACTGAACCACCAAGGTCGTGGGTTAAAGCTTGCCGGATCCTTCAAGTGTCAGCCTAAACACCACTTCCACCGAGCTCCCGCCCTGGGATAGATTCTGCAATCACACACTCTCACTTCACTGTGTGCTGTTTGGTGACCTGCATTGTAATTGTTAAGTAATTATTTACGCAGTTACGTCTTATCTGTCTCCTCAGCTAAAGGGCAATCTCCATGAAAACAGGGATCACATCCCTCTTGTCCACCACTCTCTTCCCAACACCTAAGAGTGTTTGACACGTAGTTTGGCCTCAACACATACCTGCTTCAAGCATGCGTGCGTGACTGAGGGCATACGTAGATGAGCACGATGCTAGCTCCTTCCAGACCAGGTGTCTCAACCTGGCTACCACTGACACTCCAGGCCAGGTCGTTCTTATTGTGGAGGCTGCTGTGTGCATTGTAGGGTGTTCAGCAGCATCCCTGGCCTCTACCCAGTAGACATCAGTAGCGGGCCCAATCCCAGCTGTGACAGACAACGCAGACTGTCCCCAAACATGCATGACTGACCGAATGAAAGAGAGGGTAACACATGAACATAATGCCACCTCTTATTCTAGGGAAACTGAGAATACAGCATTTTCAGTAGCTGAATTTTACTAATACCATTGGCTTATTATAGAAGTATACTTTTGGAGGTCAGGATCTTTGGGAACGAATATAGCAAGGGAGGTTTTGTTTAATAATATAGACGTCTTATTTAACAACAACAGCTATCGTTGTGAAGTATGCATTACGAGCGGGTGTTACGCTAAGTATTTTACATCATTATCATGTAGTTCTTATTACAACCTGGTGTGACAAGAACAGAGGCCCAGAGAGCTCAGCAACTTGACCAGGGTCATGTGACCAATAAATGGAGGAACTGAGATTTGAACCCTGGTGGGTCTAGCGGACGGCAAAGCACTTGCTGTCAGCCACCAAGCGGTAAGAGTCCTTTAGAGTTACTGAAGCCTTATTTTTGCAAACGTTTCTCTAAATGCCCCGGCCCCCGTCTGTATTTATGGGAAGCCATCTGGAAGACAAACAGGGCTTTTCCCTGGGTGTCCCAGTGCCAGGCACTTAAAATGTTTGTTGAATGAATGGTTAGAAAGGCCTTCCCCACTTCACGGTTATTCAAATAAAAAATAAAGTTCCCTTTATTTATTAAAAGACATGTCTATTTCTTACTTAATTCTTGTCCATTTCTAAACAAAGCAGTTTAACCAAATCTTTAGCCACTTGAGCTTCAGTAGGCTCATGTCTTCCACCCTTGCCCTCTAACCCAAAACCACTTGTCAAAATATTTTTCCTAAGAAAAGTCAGTCTCCTCTCTTCTAAGGCAAATTCATAGTAAAATCCCCACCCCTTATCTAGACATCCTTTCATTTAGCAGGGGTCATTGTCCCCATTCTACCAATGGAAAAAAATGGGGCTGCACTTATAAGTGATGGTCCAGAATGTCTCTTAAAGCTCACAAACATATGCACAATTTTTTTCAGTAAACTCCTTTCTGTATTTTCATTGCAGACTATGAAAATGGGATATGAACACTTTCACTAGCCATTCAGGCAGGATGATGCAGAAATTTCTGACTCTTTTGGTTTCCTTTTGGGCTATGGCTGACGCTCTGAAATTCTCTCCCTGCCTGACTGCTGCTTCAAGACAGTGGGTGTGAGCCAAGAAAATCTATTCAGCCATTTGTCACATCCCAAAACAGCAGCAGTGCGATAGAAGGCCCCAAGCTATGGGGCCCAAAATGCAGCTCTGAACATTCGGTCCTTCTATTTTAAGAAGTTCAGGGGGATAGATGGCCCCCACCAGGTTTCTGATGGAAATTCTACAAAAGAACAATCAAAATAGCTCTTGCTGGCGGTCCCCCTGCTCCTCCCGCTAACTCTAGCCTGGGACTGGGAAGGACTTAAGTGGTCTACGAGAAAACAGACAGTGTCACCAGAAGAAAGAAACCTGTCATCCGAGAGTGGCCTTGTGAGGCGTAATACACTCTTTGAGGAACATATTCCTCTTGTGATGGAATCAACGCAGACAGAACATGCTCTCTAAAGAGATCTTCTCTCTGAGCCCAATACTTCTCGAAGAAAGAAAGCCGCAAAAGAATACAATGACAGTGTCAATTTCCTGCTCCTCAGAAGTGAACCCTGTACTTGAAAGCTACGCAAGGGATGGTCTTTGGAACTTGCATAGCATGCCTGAGAATCCTTTGTAGGTTGCACGAATCTATGGCATGTCTAATACCTGTTTGGGTTCTTGTCCCCCACCGTGGACAACAGGGTCGTTGGACATAGAGGCTCGGGCTTGCTCATTTCAGGATCCAAATTTCACTGAGCGCAGGGCCAGGCAAATAGGGATTGCTCATAAGGCAGAATGGATGGAGGTAGGGGGAAAAGCTGGGTTTGCAGAATCAGCTTGGAAGCATGGCTCATCTCCACCACCTCTGTTGTTCTTTCAACTTTTGAATCAGGGGTCCTAATCTTTTACTGTGGCTTGCACTCCTTTGGCAGGCAGATGGAGCTTGTGCATATCTTTCAGAATAATGATTTTTTTTTTAATGCACGAAATATGTTGCATTTCAAATAAACTAATTACAATGAAAAATAGTTATCAAAATATTTCATAAAACTAGTATGTGAGATGGTAATAAATGGGCTCCTTTATTAAGGCATTAAATAAAAAGATCCAGTGGAAAGTCCAAAGACTTCATAATCTTGAAAAAGTGTTAAGGGTAAATGATGTTTTGAAATACCCGCAACACTTGTAACATGATAATTATCTGCGATTTCTATGGATGACATGGTCACAGTTACACTATTATTGCTGTGGTTTATTCCCTCGTTCATAATTGAGGGACATATCACATTTCGGTTAGAAGTTAGTGAGGATGAAGGTGCATTTTATTTCTCCCCACTGAGTTCATGGCCTTCCTGAATTCTATTGGCAGACCAGGCTAGAAACCTCTATTTTCAATACTAAAGTGACACAAGGGCCAATTCCTCAGCCCCCTTCTCTTTTCTGTCTACGTGCATTCCCTCCACTGTATCTTCTAGTCTCTTGGGTTCAGATGTATTTGTTTATGTGCTAATGACTCCCACATTTCTACCTCCAAACCTGGATCTCTCTCCAGAAACTCCCACTGAAGATCAGCTCAGCACAGATGTCTTGCTGGCATCTCTCTTAGTCCATTCAGGTTGCTATGACAAAATACCATTAAGTGGGTGACTTATGAACCACAGAAATTTATTGCTCACGACTCTGGAGGCTGGGAAGTCCAAGATCTAGGCCTGAAAGATTAGGTGTCTCGTGAGGGCCCACTTCCTGGGTAGTAGATGGCATTTTCTTGCTGTGTCCTCACTTGGTGGAAGGAACAAAGGATTTCTCAGGGGCCTCTTTTATAAGAGTGATTAATCCCATTCCCCAGTAGCCACTGTTATGATCACCCCCCCAAAGGCCCCACCTCCTAAATCCTTGCAGGTTAGGATTTCAGAATATGGATTGGGGTTGGAGGGGACACAAACATTCAGACCAAAGAGTCTCTCATGCTAAATGTGTCCAAATGAGCTCCCCATCTTTCTCCTTCACACCTGCCCAACTGCAGGCTTGCCCATCTCAGTCATGGGGCTCCATCCTTCTGGGGCTGTAGGCCAAAGAACTTGGGAGTCTCCCAAACACCTTTCTTCCTCTCTCTCACCCACATTCAACCAATCAGCAAGGCCTGTCAGCTCTGCTTTCAAAACGGATCCGTGCTCCACCTCCACGTCTAGCTACCTCCAGGGCTACCACCTGCAGTGACACCTTTAGATTATTGCAATAGCTTCTCAACTAGTCCTCTCCCTCCTCCTTTGCCTTCCTAAAGTCTGCTCTCAGCAAGGCAGCCAGAGTAATCTTTTAAAAACAAAAGTGATGCAATCCGTATAGCTCATCTGTTCAAAACTCTCCAAAAACCTTTCCACTCCACCAGGAGTAAAATTCCCTGTTCTGACCATGAACTAGGAGACACACAGCCCCATTACCACTCTGACAACATCGTTCCATTAGCTCCAGTCACTTTGCCTCGTGTGGTTCTTCAAATTCGCCAAGCCAGTTCCCACCCCAGGGCCCTTGCACTTGCTACTATTCTGCGGGAACATTCTTTCCAATGTCCACGTGACTTCTTCATGTCCTTCAAGTTTCCGGTCAAATACGATCTTATGCATGAAGCTTCCCCTAACCAACCCGTGTAAAATAATAATTCTACTCCCCAGCCTGGCACTTATCATTCCCCCGATCCTGCTTTATTTTCCTCTATAGCATGTATTACCATCAGATACATGAAATATTTACTTCTTTTGTTTGCTTATGGCCCCTCCCCCGTGCTGGAATATAAGTGTTATGATGGCATAGACTTTGCCTAGATTATAGACTGATGCATTGCTAACACCTAGAGTCTGGGACTCAGTAAATATTTGTTGAGGGAATGAATGAATGAGTGAATGAATGAAATAGTTAGCTTCTCATAAAACTGCTTCCCTACTTCAGAGAGGGTACAGAAGCCACTATTATTATTAACCTGAGGCCAGCACTTTGGAGTTAGATGGGTCATCGCACGTTCATGCACGAACCAATATGGCTCATCTCATGACCTTCCACTGAACCAGCCAAGGGGGTGACAATGGCAAAAAAGTGGAACTACACTGACCCTCTTCCTCTCATACCTGAGGCATGTTCTTTCTCACCTGGGCAGGTAGACAAGGTGCCATTTCTAATTGCTAATGATAATATTTTCCTTTTCCGTGTGCTTTCAAGTTTGTAGTTTTTTCCTTCACGTTAGATTTAATCCTCTTCCCTACTGCCTCAGAAAAAATTGCTTATTCATGCAATATTTGCATAAGATTTTATTCATATTGTGAGCACAGCACTTTAAGTTAGATATATGTTTATCTACCACTTCTGTTGGTCTATGAATTTCTAGAAGGAAAGAATGTATGTATTCCCAGGGCTGGCCATAGTACCTGGCAGAAAGTAAATGTTGATCAAATGTTTGTTGATAGTATTATTATCTAATATTCATTGAGTTATTCTTTTCCTTATATTAAAACAGAGATATATTAGCAGCCCCTTTCAGTGTTGCTGTGGGAAATGCAGGAGTTAACGTAAGTCAGCCCCGGGAATGTATCTGGCACAGACCAAGCGTTCAGCAGGTGGTAGTCATTGTCCCTTTTGTTGATGATATTGTCATTCGAACATCTATTTAATGAACTAAAGTGCTTTCCTTAAAACAATTATGTGAGATGATAAACCAGCCGTAATCATGATAACATTTAACAGTTATTGAGCAGCTAATAAATGCCAAGGTTAGCGCTATTTAAAAAATGCGTTATCTAATTCTCACAGCAACCATATGAGATAGACACAGTTCTCAATTTAGAGAAGCAGGAACAGACTCAGAGAGGTTAAGTGACCTGCCCACAGTCACACAGCAAAGAAGTGGCAAGCTTTGACTGCAAGGTCTGACTGCGGGGTCTTAACCACTATCTTGTGGTGAGTGGCACTGTCTTCATTCTAAGAAAGAAGAGACAAAGAAGTGGAGGGGTTCGGCTAAGTGGATCAGTCACATAGGTTATAAAGTATTAGAGCTGAGGTTTGGGAAGGAAGCATTTGCTCCGAGTCAGTGGGCCAGGGGTGCCGGCTGGGGTCTGGAATGCATGTCACAAGCACAAGCAGAGATGCAGGGAGCAGTCAGATGTCCAGGCGATCCCTGGAGGGTGAGTTAATTTAGTGCTGTTAAACAAGTCTGAAATCTGAAAGCACACTGAATAAAGCCAGGCATGTCCCCTCATGCTAATGGGACATTAAACAGCTACTTAGGTGACGAATTATTTAACTACAGACTGGTAAGTGCTGCAAGGTGCAGGGGCTCTGGCAGTTCACGTCAGGAAGCCCCGACTGAGTCTGGGTCCGAGGAAACCGCAGTCACAGAGACGCACGGCCTGTGGCGGGGTTATGGCAGTTTGCACAAACCTCTCTCTGCTGGGGGCCTGAGACTAAGCAGGGAAGCATCTTCCAGGGGAAACAGACTTTGGAGAATTAAACGCTCTCTTGCATTTCCTCTCAATCATGGGATGTGATTATTGGGAAATGTCACACGCACCTTTCTGTAGGGACAGATGTGTGGAAAGAAAGGTAGGCAGGGTTAATATTTTTCTTCTCGCTTATGAGTTTCATTGATTTTTCTGCAAGGAAAAGCTTTCTCTTTGACCTTGTCCCCGCAAGCGGGTTTGCTTGGGACGAGGAATCCGGCAGCTGCTTGGGGAGGATGACCCTGGCCCGATGCCTTCAGGGAAGTCAGGGGGCAGCCAGACAGGAGCGTGAAGGTGGAGACAGCTCTGCACGCCTGAAGTCCTGGCTCCCCTGCTCGCCTGCATCCAACCTGGCGCTAAATCCGTCAGCGTGACTCCTGAACCTCTCTCCAATCTGTTTCTCCCAGCCCCACTGACACCGCCCCATCCCAAGCTGCCGTCTTTTCCTGAAACAGACTCTTAACTCCCCCCTCGACCTCCACTCTTGCTTCCTTCTAGTATCTTCTCACCTGAGCCAATAGTGACCACCTTAATATGTAAATTAGACTGTTGTTGCTTCCATCTTCTTGAAACCCTTCAGTCACTCCCAATTGTACTTGGGAAAAACATAAAAAAATCCTTCTTAAGAGCCAGGCGTGGTGGTACATGCCTTTTATCCCAGCTTACTTGGGAGGCTGAGGCAGGAGGATCGCTTAAGCCCAGGAGGTTGAGGCCAGCCTGGGCAACATACCAAGATCCTATTTCTAAAATATAACTAAAAAAAATTTTAGAAAAGATAAAAAATTAAGTGAGCTAACCTAAGTTAAAAGACATATAAGGAACTTCACATATCAAAAAAATTTAAAAAAAATCCTCATATGGAAACAAGCTAGGGAGATGAATGGATAAAGAAAATATGGCATAAACATGCAATGAATATTATTCAGCCTTAAAAAGGAAGGAAATTCTGCAATATGCAACACCATGAATGAACCTGGAGGACATGATGCTCAGTGAAATAAGTCAGTCACAGAAGGACAAATACTGCGCGATGACCCTTATACGAGGTATGTGAAGTAGCCGAACTCATAGAATCAGAAAGGAGAATAGTGGTTGCCAGAGACTGGGGGAGGAGGAAGTGGGGAGTTGCTATTCAACTGACACAAAGTCTCAATTATGCCAGATGAATCTCTAGAGATGCACTGTACAACACCGTACCTACCTGCAGTCAACAAGAATGTGTGGACTTAAATGCATACACTTAAAAATACATAAAGCGGGTAGATCTCGTGTTAAGTATTCTTATCACAATAAAATACAATAAAAAAGAATTAATCCAAGTCTTACTACTTTACATTGAAATTAAATGAATAACCAAAATTTTGTAGGCCTTGGTTCCTCGGAGAAATGGGCACTTACTAATTTATTCTCCCAACAAGATAAGCTATATGTACATTCATCGATGCTGGGAAGGTATTATTGACTTGATAACTGGATAATCAATGTGTTCTGTATGTTGGGATTATTGGACCAAGTTTAATTAAAACATATGTAATTTGTGGCACAGTTGGACAATTTTAACATAAAAATTAACTTTTTATATTAAAAACATTCTTGCATGGTCTCTGAACCCTCCATGGGTCTCGCCCCTGCTCACTGCACTTGCCTACCCTCCTTCCTCTCCTCCTCTTCCTCACTGTGCTGCAGCCCCAGTGACTTTTTCCCAGCTCTTTGGAAATGTCCAATTCCTTCCCATTTGTGGCCTTGAAGATCTCAGCATAAGTGACTTCTTCCAAGGGTCCCGGTTGGACTCCCCCTTCCACAATCTAAGTTAGATCCACATGTCACACGCTTCACAGCAACATTTACTTCTCCTTTGTGGCACTTCCCACCCTTTCTAAGCTCGTATGTATCCGTGATTACTTGTTTACTGAATCTCCCCAGCTGGAGTGTTTGGACATTGAAGGCAGAGACCACCCTGTCTTGCTTATCACTTTTTCTCCTGTGCCTAGAAGGCTGAATGTATCCCACAAATATTTACGGAGTTCTTACGAGGCACCAGATCCTGGCTAGGTGCTAGGGCTACAAAAGAAATAAGATATAGTCTCTGACCATCAGACAGCTGGACAGACAGATCTCTACTGAAATGCATATGACCATCATTTGAAGAGAGAAGACTGACATCCTCTCTGGTACACGGAAAACATTTGACGAATGTTTAAGGAGGGAAGGAAGACAGGAAGAAAGGAAAGTAGGAATGGAGGAAGGAAGGAACTCTAAAATACATATGGGAATATTAATAGTACCATATATGGGAAAGGAGGAGGAGACAATGAGTTTTTCCTAGGAAAACTGGAGTGGATTCCTAGAAGAGGTGGTGATTAATCTTGACTCTAAAGAATCCTAAAGAATGAACGGACATTTGCCAGATGCACAAATCGGGGAGGAACATTGTATCACCCAGGCTGCTGTGGGGGAGGTGGTGTGGGTGGGGCTGGAGGCAGGGAGTATGATTAGAAGGCTATAGCAAGAGTTCAGATGCAGGATGAGTTGGGCCAGAACTGGACAGCAGCAGAGAGGTTGGTGAGGAGGAGGATGGCTTCCCAGATATTATAGAAGCATAGAATTTAGGGAGGCTATTAGGATCATGTTTGGCTGTAAGCAATAGAAGTATAACGAGCAGTAGCCTACACAATACAGAGACTTCTTATCTCACTAGAGATAAGAAGACAAGATAAGAGATAACAAGAAGACTAGAGGCAGACACGCCAAAGTTAGTTCAGCAGTTCAATTATGTCATTAAAGATCCAGATCCATTCCACTATGGGCTCCAGTCTTTAGCATATTGGCTTTTTATACTCATGCTTGTTGTCTCATGGTTACAAGGTGGCTGCTATTGCTCCAGGATGCATGTCTATATTCAGAGACAGAAAACAGAAGGTGAGGAGGGCTAGTTAGGACATCAAGAAAGAATTATTTCACTTCTTTCTCCTTTCATTAGGAAAAAAAATATTTTCCAAACTTCCCCAGCAGCTGATGTTTCATTGGTGAGGGAGATGCTACGTGACCATTCCCAGCTGCAAGGGGAGCTGGAAGATCAGGTATCCAGGGAAGAGAAACAGGAGTGCCATGAATTGTTCAAACGAGTCATGATTATTATTCTGAAGCTAGCATACTGCTTCCTGGCCAAAAAAAAATACAGGATTTTGTGAGGCAGGAGGCCTGGCTGTTTGGTAGATAATCGACAGTGTCTGCTACAGGGAGGAAGGTGGGATTGGGTTTTATTTAGACAGCCTCTGCCTGTATATGAAAAAGGGCAGCTACCTCTTGGCTTCAGCGTGGTGAAAACTACCTCTCACTCCAAGTGAGCCTGCTGCTCTTTGCTCATACATCCCCAAGAAGGTGATTATGCAGAACAGCGAGAGCTTCCTCGCTTCCCAGAATATTCTCAAGAAATAAGACTGCATTAATAATTTGTTTTCTTCGTATGGGCCATTCGGTTGCAAAACAATATTCTAGTCATAGCACGACACTTCCCTTCCTCATTTACATTCGCTGTTGGTTTAATTATGCTTTTCAGTCAGAATATTTATTAATTTTATAGACCTACCTGAAAATTAAATTGGATAAATTCCTTTTGCTTGGTACCTTGAAAAATGTATTTTTCCAAGCTGTTGCTGGAGCCCACTTCGGCCCTGTGCAATTTTGTTCCTCTTTAAGTTCATTTGCAAATAACACTGCGTTGGTGTAAAGGGCATTCATCATTTCTGAGCAGGAGAAACACTGCAAAATGCAGCCCAATTCAAAGCAAAGGAGGAGGACAATGGAGAAGACTGCCAAATATTTTATTTTCTCATTGGAGGGGGGAGTCATTGAGTGAGGCATAAAATTCCCCTTAGGATTCAGTGACTCTGCTGGTGAGGAGAACACCGTGTTGTGCTGCCAGCAAGCCACAAAGTGCCAAATGGACACGAAGCAGGGGCCTTCCCCACCAACCAGGCCTGATGCCGCTCAACGTGAGAACAGCAGGTGGTGTATTTATTCATTAAACATTTACCAACATTTACGGCATCTCAGGCACTATGGGGCTAGAAATACAATTCAGACACGTTACCTACTCTCAAGTAGCTCACATTTTCATAGGATAGACAGGTAAATACACGATAATAAAGCATGGTGAGCGTTACAATAGACAAAAGCACAGAACACTGTGAAAGCTTGGAAGCAGGGCAACACACCTCAGGACCGAAAACTCTATGAGGACAGGAAATGTATTTATGCAATACTGTGCTGTAACTCCATTGTCTAGCCTTGTGCCCAGCATATAGATGCTCAATAATTGGTTGCTGAATTGAACTGGACTAAAATGAATCAGGCCTGGTAGCATGTACTAACGAGGTGATGTTAGCTGCTATAACAAATAAACCCATAAATCTCAATAGCTATAACATAGTAGAAGAGTGTGTGTGTGCGTGTGTGTGTTTGCTTACCCTTCACAAAGATCGACTCAAATCAGAGATGATGGAGGGTATCTGTCCCAAGCTGTCATTCAGGAACCTGAGCCCCTCCCATCTTGTGGCTCTGTCATCCCCTGGGATCTCACTATCCTTCACTTCCAGTGGATGAACTGAGGAAGAGGGAAAAGAGAGCCATTGGGAAGTTTAATGGGCCAGGATCAGACGTGGCACTCAATGCTTCCTCTTGAATTTCATTGAGTGGAAGTATCACATGGCCGTATCTAACTGCAAGAGAGGTTAGGAAACAATCAGATCACGTGCCCAGGAAGAAAAGACACAGATTTGGTGAAAACATCACTGTCTCTGCTGTGTGGTTGGAAAACTTGACAGAGGAAACCTCCCAGACAGTTCCAGATGAATAGCAGGCACCCCCAATGATAAGAAGCAAAGAGCATGGCAAGCAGACGGGTCGGTGTGGAAGCAGAAGGCAGCACAGGGTTCATAAATGGTCAGAATCACGTGCATAGAGAGAGATGACTGTAAAGAGAGGCAGAAGGTAAGTGATGGAAGAAATTTCGTACCACATCACAGAGTTTAGACCTCATCCTAAGAGCAGTTGGAAGCCACTTAAAATTTTTGATCAAAAGGACAGTTTCACAGTTTAGAAGGATTCCTCTATGTCTGGTGTGGAAATTGTAAGGGGCCACAATTATACACAGAGATGGAGAGCAGAGGAAGCATTTCAGAAATATTTGGAAGGTAAAAATAGCAGGGCCAGGTCCCTGATTGCATGTGGATTAGCCTCTTTGTCTTCTCTGTGAACTTTGTTCCCTCTGTCTTCTCATTCGAAAAATTTTTATTTTTAATTATTATGGGTAGATAATGGTTGTAGATATTTATGGGGTACATGTGATATTTTGATGCAAGCACACAATGTGTAATGATCAAATCAGGTAGTTGGGATATCCATCACCTTAAGCATTTACCATTTATTTGTGTTAGGAACTTTTCCAATTCCATTCTTTCAGTTATTTTGAAATGTACAATGAATTGTTAAGTATAGTCACCCTATTGTGCTACCAAACACCAGATCTTACTCCTTCCATCTAACTGCATTTTTGTACCCATTTCCCCACATCCTCCCCACTTCCCTGCCAAGCCTTTGGTAACTATTGTTCTGCTCTCTATCCCCATGAGTTAAACTTATTTAGCTCCCACATGTGAGGGAGAACACGGGACATTTGTCTCTCTGTGCCTGGCTTACTTCATTTAACATAATGTCCCTCCGTTCCATCCATGGTATTGCAAATGACAGCATTTCGTTCTTTTTTATGGCTGTGTCTTCTCATTTTGAGTACCCTTACTGACTTTCTCCACCTGAATGCTTTAGCTCAAGCCCAGTGTCCAGACCAATGTGGCCCTGGGGCATTAGACATGGTCCCCTTTACTGGGGATATCTGATACATTGCAATCTCAACCCAAGGGTCTGACAGGGCAAGAATTATTACTAGACTCCTAAATCATAGATAAATTAATCTAGAATTTATCTGGGACTTCAAATTTATCTGCCCAATCATTGTTCATTTTATGGTCAGCAATTTATAGACAGTTCCATTTTCTGTACAGAAATTCAGAGATACATGAAGTTTTCTGGAAGTGCGATTTAAATTGATAAAGTTGGGGAGGGGGTGTCAGGGAAAGAAGTGGTGTGGCTGAGACAATACCTGCCCTCCCTACAGCAACAAATGTCATGGTTTTCCAAAGCACCATAGTAACCAACACGACTAGACGCAGGACTATGTGAAATACCCCTACAGGAGAAGAAACACGGTAGCATAAACCAGTATGGCTAGTGGGTTCGCACCCGCACTATGGCATTAGAGTGTCTGAGGTTAGATCCTGCCTCCATCACCTACTGGCTGTGTGACCTCTGCCAATCACCTGACTCCACTAGGGTTCAGTTTACTCCCCTATAAAAGGGGGGTAATGATAGCTTTGATCCTACAAAATTGTTAAGAAATTTAATGAGATAACATGTATCTAGTTCCAGGTAGATTATAAGAAAAAATTGGGTGTAATCTTTATTATTAGAGAATGGCTAAGCTCCCTGAAGAAAGATATTTTATTTAGCTTTCTCTGTTTTATGGCTATATCAATGGTAATAAATATGGGTCAAATGAATAGATTTATTTAATAATTCAACAAATATTCGAGTGTGTAACATGTGCCTGGCGTTGGAGACACAGTGGTGAACGAAAGAGACCGAGCTTCCTCCTTCAATTGAGACCTCCTTGTGGCGGCAGAGACAAACAGTAAATAAATAACAAACAAATATGTACCATGACCCTAAGTGGGTAATACATGTTACAAAGAACAAATAAAGCAGGGCAAAGGCAGAGAAAATGAGAGGAGATGCTTTTAGGTAGAGGAGAAGCCCACGCAATGCGATGAATGAACAGATGCAGGAAGAAACAGATGAAGAGGAGGGGTGGAGCAGGCAGTGTAAGGTAGCTTCCAAGGAAGCTTCAGTCCAGATAAAATGTGTAGAATAGATTGAAACCTTCCAAGCACGTGGTACACTTTAAGAATCTAGAAAATGATGAACAAATTAAGTAAAAAAAGCAAAAGTAACAGAAGGAATGAATATTAAAAAGCTGACATAAAGGAATAAAAAACCAAAATAAACTAAAGTTGGCTCCTTGAAATGATCCACAAAGTTGATGAACTCAGCTAGACTGATGGAACAAAAAGACAACACACGAAATACGAAGGTCAAGAACAAAGGAGGCACCACAACTGCAGATGCTACGGATGTGAACTATTAAGGAGAAAACATTAGGAAAAGCTGTACGCCAAAAAATTCAATGTCTTAGATAGAAAGAAGAAATTACGTGAAAAATAAAACTCACCAAAATTTGACACAAGATAAAATAGAAAATCTGAATGGCCATAAATTTAATAAAGAGATTGAGCTGGTTTTCAAAAACATCCTTACGAAGAAAAACTCTAGACCCAGATGTT
Source organism: Avahi laniger (assembly GCA_963575035.1). Taxonomy (NCBI): domain Eukaryota; kingdom Metazoa; phylum Chordata; class Mammalia; order Primates; family Indriidae; genus Avahi; species Avahi laniger. Next base: position 10,838 of record CAUYSK010124768.1, on the reverse strand, counting down.
TCACTAGTGACCTCTATTAAGTATGTGAAGAAAGAACAACAATCTTGTTTAAACTTTATAAGAAAATTGAGGATAGAACACTTTCTGACTAGTTTTATGAAGATAGCAAAACCCTCATACCAATGAATTGCTAAAGATATTGCAAAAAACCAAAATTAGAGACCAGTATACTTCATGAATATTTAACAAAATAAAAAACACTTAACAAAATATTAGCAACTTGAATCCAATAATATGCTGAAACAAAAAAAAATAATAATAATACATCATGACCAAGTAGAGTTTTTCCCAGGAATGCAAGGTCGGTAACATTTTAAAAAATCAATTAATATAATTCACCGTTATTAACAAAGTGAGGAGAAAAACCTCACTCATATGATTGTTTCAATAAATACATTAAGAGCATTTGATAAAATTCAACACATATTCATGAATAAAACTCTCAGCAAACCACTAACATAACGGAACTTAATCAAGTTGATCAACAATATCTATGCAGAACTTAAAGCTAATCATCACACTTAATTGTGAAAGACTGAATGTTCTTCCAATAAAGAACAGCAAAAAGGCATGCCTTTCTTAACATTTTTTTAATTTTTGATTTTTTTTATTTTAGCATATTACGGGGATACAAATGTTTAGGTTACATGTATTGTCTTTGCCCCACCTGAGTCAGAAATTCAAGTGTGTCCATCCCCCAGACAGTGAGCACCGCAGCCATTAGGTGTGAATATACCATCCCCTCCTCCCCACTCCTACCTGCCCCACACCCTACGAATGTTACTGCTAGTTGTACACTTAAGTGTTGGTCAGTTAATACCAATTTGATGGTGAGTACATGTGGTGCTTGTTTTCCATTCTTGTGATACTTCACTTAGGAGAATGGGCTCCAGCTCTATCCAAGATAATACAAGAGGTGCTAGATCACCATTGTTTTTTGTGGCTGAGTAGAACTCTGTGGTATACACGTACCACATTTTATTAATCCACTCATGTATTGATGGGCACTTGGGTTGTTTCCGCATCTTTGCAATTGTGAATTGTGCTGCTATAAACATTCTAGTGCAGATGTCTTTTATTTGACATTTTACTAGAGGCTAGAGCCATTTCGGTAAGTCAAGGAAGGGAAATAAAAGGCATAAAATTGCCTCTATTTGCAGATGCCATGACTGTTTATGTAGAAAATACTAACCACTCTATAAAGCAACTACTGAAAATAATAAAGCATTTTAGTAAGGTTCCAAGATACACAATATCTTTCTTCTTTGTGTGATTGTTTTATAAGACCTGTGAATTTTGTATTTTCATGTGTTTTCATGATGATGAATATCAACCATTCATTTCCATATTTCAAACCCCTTTAAACATGTCCTGGAGGGCTGCTACAGGGGTGATGAATTCCCTCAGTATTTTCTTGTCTGGGAAAAGACTTTACTTCTCCTCCCTCTGGGAAGCTTATTCTGGAAGGATATAAAATTCTTGGATGACAGTTCTTTTTCTTTCAGTGCTTCGAAAATGCCATTTCATTCCCTTCTTGCCTGTAAGGCTCCTGACAAGAAATCCTCTGTTAGTCACACAGATGAATGGACAGGTGAATGGATAAGCAAAATGTGGCATATCCATATAATAGAATATTATTCAGCCTTAAAAATGAAGAAAACCCTGACGTAGGCTACAATCCGAAAGAACGTTGAAGACCTTATACTAAGAGAAATAAGCTCATCTTCTCACAAAGAGAAAAATACTGCATGATTTCATTCATATGAGGTGCTTAGTCAAACTTAGCAACAGAAAGGAGAGTGTTGGTTGCAAAGGGCTGGGGGAAGAGTAGAAAGGGGTTATTGTTTAATGGGTGCAGAGTTTCAGTTTTGCAAGATGAAGATGATGATGGTGATGGCAGCACAACATTGTGAACACATTTCATACCACTGAACTGGACGCTTAAAAATGGTTAAGATGGTAAATGTGTATTTTATAATAAAAAAATCTGAAAAAAATTACAATAGAGTAGGAAAATAAAAACGATCCATTTGACAATAGCAGGCTATTATAAGATGTAATAGAGAGTAAATTCCTGATTTTTCCAATAGACTTGATCACAGAATCAACAAATGGTGGCCCCAAAACTGTAAGGAAACCACCTACATTAGGTTATCACTAAAGAGCGACTGACTTTGCAGATGGCAATCCTCGCCTTGTACTGCCGTGACAGGGTGGCCTGAGGAGGGCGGGCTGAGTCCAGGTAGCTGCAGGGCTCTTTCTGCCACCGAGCGCATCACCAAGCAGTGTGCAGATCAGTACTAGCGCGATCCTTACTCTATGCGCCAGCATCTTCGAGGGACGGCCTTTAGGACTGGCACAGAAAGGGGTGACCCCCCTTCCTTTACTGTGCTTGACTAAGAAGGGGGGGAGGAAGAAGAGGAGGAGGACAGGGAGGGGGAAGGGGAGGAAGAAGAGGAGGATGGCGGTGACAGCAGCGAATACATACATGGTGCACATGTGCCAGGTTCCATGTTCTAAGCACGTTACATATTCTTACTCATTTAATCCTCACAATCGCCCTAGGAGGTCACTGTTATTCCCCCCAGTTTTAAATAAGGTGAGTGAGGCTCAGAGAGGTGAAATAAATCTCCTGAGGTTACAGTTTGTGGCTGAGACCACTGAGTTTACTCTTGTCTTCGTCAAACCCCTTTCCTGTTACGAATGCTAAAGAGGAAGGAAGATCACAGCAATTATAACCTGGTTCAGAAACCTTAAGGACAGTCCTTCTGCTTTTTAGTCTTTTTCCTTTTTTTTTGGTTTTGCTGCCCCTAGCTATCTTGTATGTTCCTTAGAAGGGGAAAAGGTGTCATGGTATGTGATGAGGAATTAAATTAAATTAAATTAACATAAAGTAAAATATGAAAATATAATATATAAGGTAAAAATAGGTTTATGGTTTAAGGTTTAAAATAGGTATACATAATGGGAAAAGCAGACATAAACAAAAACTATAATCAAAAGTACAAGGGCATTATTAATATAACATTCTCAAAATGTCAAAACTACACAATTCAGTGGCTGGGCGGAGTTAGGGCTGGGGGAAGGGTGCGCTGTCAATAGTGTAGTTTCCTGGGTAAATAAGGGCCTTTCCCATTACCTCTGGGCTAGCTGGGCACCTATATGTTGAATGTCCAGGCCATATTCCATAAATACTGTTTAAATTTTTTTACAAAAAGGAAAACAAAAATAACTTTAAATCCCTCATGAAAAAAAAATTATCAGAAGACAGTACTTACTTCCCCCCTCCCCCCAAAAAAGCAACCAACATCTTTGCAGAATTTCATAGAGATCCCCATATGCACCAAGACCGAGAGGATTTTCAGTTATAGATGAGATGGTTAAAAGGCAGGCAGAGCCCCTGAAGCTCACACGCACCGCACGGCATCGTGGCGATGGCAGGAAAACTGTCTGCCCGTATTGACGGCGTTTTTATAATTGAGGAGTTTGAGAACGCGAATGCAAATGACGCAACGCCAACAGGGCCGCCTAAAAGACATAAGTGAGAATTACAGCAATTAAGAATGTTGTCTCAGAGGAAATTAGACTGGTCCATTAATTACAATGCCTTAAAGGGAAAGGGGTCCCAATGAAAGTGCAATAAATTAAAGTATCAAAAAGAAAATTCGTGGCAAGATGAGATGGAAGTGCCATGAGAGGCTAATCTCAGAGGTGGTAACGGTGATAAAAGAAGGGAAAAAACTGAGAGAATGACTGCGGGTTACCTCCTTTCCTGCCTCCCTCCTTCCTTGATTCCCTCTCCCTCCTTCTTTCCTTCCTTTCCTTCCTTCCTTCCCTCCCTCCTTCCCTCCTTCCCTCCCTCCTTCCCTCCCTCACTACCTCTTGGCTCCACTCTCCCTCCCTCCATCCCTCCCTTTCTCCTTCCTTCTCTCTCCCCTTCATAGCTCCCCCTTTCCTTCCTTTTCCACTTCCTCTTTCCCTTCCCTTTCTTCCTTCTCACCAACCTTCTCTCCTCTGTCCCTCCCTTTTTACTCCCCTCGCGCTCTCCTTCCTCCCCCCTTCCCTCCCCTCCTTCCCCTGTGACTTCAAAGTGCTAACTCCCAAGAGGCAGAGACAAACCAGGAGCCACCAGTCCTCCCACAGCCCTCGAAGACCTGCTGCCTCTGCCCTTTACATCAGCTGCCAGTCCCTTCCAGGTGAGCAGCCTCTGGGCTGTCCCAGGTGAATGGCCCCAGGTACCCCAGGCCATTCCTGATCCAGTGACACGCTAATGTTCCCTTAAGTTCTCAAAAAGTATCTATATTTCCTTGTCTCCTCAACTTGGTGGAGAAAAGCTTGAGTTTCTGTTTATGATACTGATGCTAACCAGATGCTCTGGACCATCCTGCTGACCTACCTCTCCACAATCCAGCACCTACCTCGGTCTCGGGCAGGAATTATGGGTGCTAGTAATCTCCAAATTCCTCACCTGTCTAGGGCCCCAGAAGATACTCTCAGGTCTCTCCATGACAGAAGCAGTTGCTTCCTGTGACACAAAAGTGTCCCAGCTTCAGTGGCTCATGGTTTTTGCCATAAACACTTATCGCCCACATGATGATTTACTTAACATTACTCTCTACAAAATTGCATTATTTTTAATTTAAATACTTCAGCTTCATCTGAAGAAATAATATCTGTGAAACCAGAGCTTTTCTACACTAGTTATGTTTCTTTTTTAACATAAATGCTCGCCTGCACAGCTTGAAATGTCCACCCAGTTTCCACTTCATGGGTTTACGCTTCTGTTGGGCAGCAGCACTTCCTACTGCAAGAAACACCATGGGAGTGAGAAAGCATGGGGTATGGATTAAGTACAACCCCGTTTGACTTTAGCACCTGCCGTGGGACCTTGGGACAACTGGGAATTACCCCAGGAGCCTCATTTTTCCATCTGCATATTGGGTGCCATTATATTTTTCTTTCTAATGGTTGCTGGGAGGATCTAATGCATGTATTAGGATACATATTTGTTTCCTTCCTCAATGATTGTAACTCCTGTCTCCCTAATCTATGTGTTCAGTTCTTTGAGAGGTTTAGATTACGTTAGTACCATTTTTATTGTAAATATTGGTCAGATGTCTAGCCCTATACAATATGTTTGCAAAGTGGGGGTATGAGAAGGTGAGGACATCCAACCTTCCTTCAAAGCAGGCCATAAGCTCTTTGATAGATGGGCAATATTTCACAGTGCTCTGCACCACCATGATGCTTGACTGGTGCCGAGCATATGGTTGTGCTCCATCAATACCTGCTGACCCACTGATTGATTTCCCATCCTGGCTGGAACTCTGAGCATTGCCAAGGCGGGGCTCTGCTGGAGGCGTGGGGATCAGGTCAGCTAATGGCTTCCTTGAAACAGTCCTGGCTTTAAGATAGCGCTGTGAACAGTTCCCCAAGCTCTCGGGCTTGCCAGCTCAGCTACCATTTCCCATCTGTGTTTCTTTTCTTCCTGTGAGAGTAGCTTTATTGATCCCATTAATTCTCTTTTCCATCTTTGGCATGGGAAGGTGATATTATCCACGCTTTCATGCCTCCTGTGTTTTGCAAATTACAGGTTCACTAGGGAAGGAATGACAAAAAATACTGTTTTCACCAAATCATGGCAAAAGCCATGAACTGTCCTTCATTTAAATGGCCAGGGGTAATCTGCCCTGGGGGTCCGTTCGCCCAGGTCTGTGGCCCACAAACACAGATGGAGAATTTCCTCTTGGCTGAGATAGTTCCATGTGAAGCAAAGCATGAATTTTTTTTTTGCTAGAACATTTTTATTTTTTAATTCCTGAAGGCAGTTATAGGGTTTTTTTTTTTCTTTTACAGCAATTACATTTGCCTACTTTTTCTTCTCTTCATTGACCATTAGTTTGAGGAGGTCTTAAAAGAAATCATCTGAGGGTTGCTGTAGCTCAAGGTTTGTAGTTCAATAGGTACTTTATAAAAAGGAAGTCTCTGTTGCTGTGCTGTAAAGACAAGGAAAAGTCTCTTTTACGCAAGTTCTTTAGTTCAATAACTAATTAAAATCACAACCGCCACTAACAGAAAAGTTTCTCCTGATCTTATCTGCTGCTTAGAACTCACTGCAAGAGAAGAAGAAAGAAAAATACAAGTGGTTTCCCCAGAGACTGTGGGTCTCCTTCATCTCCATGGGTCTCCTCGGAGCCTAAGCTGGTGTCTAGAACTAAGTAGACATCTAATAAATGTCGACTATAGAACAAAATGAATGAACTTTTTTCATTAAAATTTTTTTTTATTAAAGTATAACATGCAACTCAAAAGGGCTCATATCCTAAGTCTAGACTTACATGAATTTTTGTAAATTTGAAATCAACTGTAAAATCAGAATCCCAATCAATAAACAGAATACTGTAACCCCAGAAGCCCCCTCATGCTAATTTCTGATCATTACCCTCCTAACATAACAACCATCCTGACTTCTAACAGTACAGACTAATTTTGCTTTTACCATTATACAGTTTTTTTGCAACTGAATTCTTCCATTCAATGTTAGGATTCTGAAGTCCAAGCATCTTGACGCATATAGTTTCAGTTTGTTCATTCTCATTGCTATATAGTGTTTCTCCACCATGGGTGCTATGGACTGAATATATGCTTTCTCCCAAAACTCATATGTTAAGTACCTAATCCCCAATGTGATGATATTTGGGGGTGGGGTGTTTCAAAGGCAATTAGAGTTAGATGAAGTCACGATGGTGGAGATCTTATGATGGATTTAATGACCGTATAAAAACAGGAAGAAATTTGAGATACCTCTCCCTCCCTCCCTCTCTCCCTGTTTCTCCTGCCCTTGTGTATGCGCCAAGGAAAGGCCATGTGGACATACAAGAAGACAGCTGTCTGCAAACCAGGAAGAGGGCCTTTGACAGGCATGGAATCAGCTGGCACCTTGATCTCGGACTTCCCAGTCTCCAGAACTGTGAGAAATAAATGTTATTTAAGCTACCCAGTCTATGGAATTTTGTTATAGTATCACAAACTGACTAAGACAGTGGGAATATACCACAACTGGAAGATTTATCCATGGTAGATTTATCCATTCTACCACCAATGGGCATTTGGCAGTGTTAAGTTTGGAGATATCACGAATTGTATTGCTACAGAGAATGTAATACATATCTCTTGGTGAGCATGTGCGCTTTTCTGTTGGATTATATCCTTGCGAATGGAAATAGCAGATCATAAGACATGTCTATTTTCAGCCTTGGCAGAAACTGTCATTTTTCCAAAGTGTTTATACTGATGCACACTCCCAGCAACTCTGTACGAGCATTCTACTTGCTCCTTTTCCTTGACAACACTTGATGTTGTCAGTCTTTTTAATTTTAGTCATTCTGGTGAATGTGTAGTAGGATCTCATTTGTGTGTGTGTGTGTATGTGTGTGCGTGCATTATTTCTCTTTATTGTGAGATAGTTGTCAATTCACATGCAGTTGTAAGAAAGAATACAGAGAGGTCCCATATACTCTTCATTCAGTTTCCCCCACAGAAACATCTTACTCAGATCTCATCAGTTTTATACACAATTATTGGTATTGTGTTGTCTAGTTTTATGCCACTTTACCGCATGTAGACCTGTTGATTACCACAGCTAAGGTGCAGAACAGTGTTACTGCAAGGATCTTTCCTGCTACCTTTTATATCCACTGTCACCTCTGCTCTACTCGCTAAGCTCTGGAAACCACCAAACTCTTTCCTGCAACTATAATTTTGCCATTTCAAGACTGCTCTATAAACAGACTCGTATAGCACGCAATCTTTAGAGACAGGCTTTTTTTCACTCAGTCTAATTCTCTCAGCATCCATCCAGGTTGTTGTGCGTATCAACAGTTCGTTCCATTTTATCCCTGAGTGGTATTCCGTGAATAAACTTTTAAAAAGAGAATATACATCCAATTCCAAACAATTATTCATGGTGGTTTATTTCTTTCATATTGAAGGGACGGCAAGATAGATTTTCACATTTTTAAAATTTTTTTCATTAGTTCAACAAACATTTGTTAACTACCCACTACATGCCAAGCATTGCGCGAGTTGCCGGGTACCCAAGATACACACAGGAAATGCCTTGGAGGATTTTCTCAAAGTTGATGTGGCGAGGCAGACTTATACATTGAATAAGAAAACACAGCACTACAGGTGGAAAGACCAAGTTATGTATACATTTCAGTCAGGAATAAGGAAGGAAATTGCTGACTTTATGAGGATGAGAATGGATGATTAGTCCAAGACATACTTTGTAGGGGCATGATGCGTAAGCCAAGCCTGGGAAGATGGCTGATGGCTGTGGATGAGAGAGGAAGCATGAGAAAGGGGCCTTGCAGGGCAGAAAGAACAGCTTCAGTATAAACATGGAGGCGAGAGGAAGTCTATACTCAACACAGGACTCAGCACACCAGGGTTAGCTAAGCCTGAAAAGAGGACGGGGCCCGCAAAGGGAAGGAGAGTTGGGGAAGGCGTCACCATCTTTCAGGAACACGCATTCTTATTCAAGACGCAGTGTCCAGCTGTTGCCCAGTGGCCACCAGCAGAATCCTACTATGATACTCTAAGTCTTCTGGGCTCCGGCCACACGACTTTGCAGTTCCTCAAGAATCTCTGCAGCAGACCCGGCCAAGGGCAATGACTCCAGTTACACATCTTTTACACTTCTGTCTCACAAACGCTTACCTCCCAGTTGTGCCTACAATGGAAGATACACACACCCACTTACCACTTTGAAATTAAACACATAAACTTTCTTTCTTGCCCTTTGGCCTGAAATGCGCATGAGAGGCATTCCCTAAGGAACAATAATAGTAAGCATTCATGTTACTCCTACTATAGGACATTTACGCTTCCAAGTGCCTTCCATACAGCAGCTCCTTGTAATAGCCCTCTGATCTAAGTAGGCACTGTCATCACACCTAATTTTTAGACAAAGAAACCGAGGAACAGCGAGGCTAAGTGACTCATCCAAGGTCACAGAGCTTAGGAGCAGCAAAGCCAGGACAGACCAGTCTCTAGAGCCCACGCCCTCGCGGTTGCCATGCTTGTGGAGAGGAGGGGGTGGGAACTCTTCCCTGAGAACAGAGGGGTCTCTAGGACACTGGGCCCAGCCAAGATGGAGCCAGCCCACCTGACGCGAGGTGCTGAAATGACAGTAGATCCAGAGATCATGTTCCTATAGCATCAAAAGACTCCAACCGGAATGCTCAGCCCTTCTTCTAAGAGGTTAATAGGGTGAGATAAGGATTTTCATCAGTCTACTCAGCACCTAAACCAACACACTCAAACCAAAGCTTATGTTATCACGACTGTTTCCAGCCCACAGGTGTTTCTTAATTTAATCATCCAGAGAGTCCATTGCTTGGTTTATAAAAGTGAGGCAAACACATACCCAGGGGTCATTCGCTCTGGCTGCAGTGCTCTCTTCCATTTCTGGTCATTGGCACCTGCTGATTCTCCTATCTGGACTGTTCTACCTCCTCCCTCTCCTTGTCACTATCCAGTTGCTGTCTGACTTCCTTAGGGTTCCAGCCCAGAACTCGGTGCCCCAGGTATATCGGCCTTGACCCTCCAAGGCTAGTTCAGAGCGCCTAGTTACATGATCGCATAGCACCTTGTGTTTCTCCCTGAGTTTTTATCACAGTTTTATAATTATATGTGTGTGTGATTGTGTGTGATTATATACCTAATAAACATCTCCTCTACTATAATTTAAGAGTAACAGAACTGAGACAATGTTTATTTTTGCTTAGCATTTTATATCCATGGCACAGTACCTGGCACATAGTAGGCACTCAATAAATGCTTACTGAGTGGATGAATGAATGAGCATACAAACAAATGAAAAATTGAATGAGTGAATGAATTACCAAAGTTTCATCAAAAAGAATTTGATGCCCTACGGCTACATCAACTCCCTGAAATACCTCGGCCACGGGCGATGCGACAGACATCCAGGACACCAGAGGCGTAATCTTTCAGAGGACTCAGGAAGCTCCCAGGTGTCACTAGCCCCTCCCAGCCCACCTGGCAGATCTGCACTCAGGTGTCTCAGTTTGATCTCCATCATCATCCACTGCAGGCAGGAGTTGTTGATTTTCTTTAATTAAGGCTGGAAGGATGGCTTCCTGAGCAGGTAATATGTTTCCCAAGTTCAGCATTTCATCTGCACAGCCCCACATTTCACTCAGAAATGGGGCAGATTCATCAAAAGTATGGCCAGACGGCTTCCTCTTTGGTTGCTCGTTTGCCTACATTTAATGAATGAATAAATAGCATGCCTATTCATTACCAACTTTTGAGTGGAAATAATTGCTGGGTTCCCTCGTTTGCTTGGGATAAATGTCCTTTGCATTTGGAGGGCCGTCTGCCTGGGTCACCGCAGTATTTCCCAATCAATGGGCCAGAGACATCCTCCAGGGACTGATATTCACCTCCGGCTCACCTTTGAGAGAAGCAATCTCTCTTCTAGTCCTCCAGGGCCTCATTCAGTGCACTAGGAATGTTCATTTACGGAAGGAGACCCTGGACCCCAAGAAGTAAATGAGACTAGAAGGCCCATTAATTCTCTGAGTACATCCTGGGGGCACCTAGGGCATTATAATGTAATCACTACGAAGAAAGTCTAAATTCCTACGTACTTTGTCAAAAAGCATTTTACAGGGGCCGGGCGCGGTGGCTCACGCCTGTAATCCTAGCACTCTGGGAGGCCGAGGTGGGCGGATCGTTCTGAGCTCAGGAGTTCGAGACCAGCCTGAGCAAGAGCGAGACCCCGTCTCTACCAAAAATAGAAAGAAATT
>CAUYSK010124767.1:0-18105 GCA_963575035.1 Avahi laniger | reverse complement strand
AGCCACCATGCCCGGCTAATTTTTTTTTCTATATATATTTTTAGCTGTCCAATTAATTTCTTTCTATTTTTGGTAGAGACGGGGTCTTGCTCTTGCTCAGGCTGGTCTCGAACTCCTGAGCTCAGAACGATCCGCCCACCTCGGTCTCCCAGAGTGCTAGGATTACAGGCGTGAGCCACCGCGCCCGGCCTAATATCCTAAATTTTTAAAGAACTCATACAACTCAATAGCAGAAACAAAACCAAAAATCAGAAAAACAAATAATCTAATTAAAAATGGGCGAAGGACCTGAATACACATTTTTTCAAAGAAGATGTACAAATGGCCAACAGATACATGAAAAGGTGCTCAACATCACCAATTATCAGAGAAATGTAAATCAAAACCACAATGAGATATTACCTCACATCTGTTAGGATGGTTATTATCAAAAAGACAAGAGGTAACAAATGTGGGCAAGGATGTGGAGAAAAGGGAACTCTTGTACAAGGTTGGTGGGAATGTAAATTGGTATAACCATTAAGGAAAACATTATGGAGAATCCTCAAAAAATTAAAAATAGAACTACGATATGATCCAGCTATCCCACTTCTTGCTCTATATCCAAAAGAAGTAAAATCGGGATCTTGAAGAGCTAGCTGCATTCTCAAGTTCGTTGTAGTATTATTCACAGTTCCCAAGACATGAAAACAATCTCAATGTCTATTGATAGATGAATGAATGAGAAAAAGTGTGTTATATACATACAATGGAATATTATTTGGCCTTAAAAAAGAAGTAAATCCTGCCATACATGACTATGTGGATGAACCTGGAGGACATTATGCTAAGTGAAATAGCTAGTCACAAAGGACAAATGCTGTGTGATTCCAATAATATAAGGTATCTAAAACAGTCAAAAAAGTGGAGAGTAACTGGTGGCTGCAGGGGCTGAAGCAAGGGAGAAATGGGGAAGTATATTCAATAGGTATAAAGTTTCAGTTATGCAAGATGAATAACTTCTAGAGATCTGCTATACTATATAGTGGCTGTAGTTAACAATAACATATTGTGCAATTTTAAAAATTGTTAAGTGAGTAGCTCTCATGGTAAGTGTTCTTACTACAAAAAAAAAGGCAGGCCATGAGAAAACTTTTTCAGAGGTGATGGATATGTTTATTACCTTGAACGTAGTGATGGTTTCATGGGGTATGCATATGTCCAAACTTACCAAACTGAATACATTAAATATGTGCAGGGTTTTTGTGTGTGTATTTCTGTGTGTGTGTATAAACTTACCATAAAGCCACAGTAATCAAGATAGAGTGGTTGTGTGAACACAAACAGAACAGTAAAACAGAATAATATGTCTTCATAAATAAATGAAATAATTTCATTTCATTACTGAATTTCCAGTCATTAAAAACACAACTCTTGGCCAGGTGTGGTGGCTCATGCCTGTAATCCTAGCACTCTGGGAGGCCAAGGCAGGTGGATCGTTTGAGCTGAGGAGTTTGCGACCAGCCTGAGCAAGAGCGAGACCCTGTCTCTACTAAAAATAGAAAGAAATTGGCTGGACAACTAAAAATATATAGAAAAAATTAGCTGGGCATGGTGATGCATGCCTGTAATCCCAGCTACTTGGGAGGCTGAGGCATAAGGATTGCTTGAGCCCAGGAGTTTGAGGTTGCTGTGAGCTAGGCTGATGCCACGGCACTCTAGCCCGGGCAACACAGTGAGACTCTGTCTCAAAAAAAAAAAAAAAAAAAAAAAAAAAAAAAAAAAAAAAACCACAAATAAAAGAGATTAAAAAATGTGACCCCAGAAATTTTACTCTGATGTATCTACCAAATATAAATGGAAATATTTGTCCATGCAAAGATTTTTATGTGAATGTTTATAGCAGAAATACTCACGATAGTTAAAAAGTGGAAACAACCCAAATGTCTACTAATTGGTAAATGGACAAACCATATTCCTCAAAATCTGAGTTTGTCTTTCTATATTAACCTCCATTACTTAATTTGGATTTCATGGGACTTCAAACCTCATTCACTCATCCTCTGGACATTTCTGCCTTGCCAATCCCTCATTCTCAATTTGGCCATCCACAAGGATGTAGATTATCAGCATGTCTTTAACCAAGAGTGTGAAGCATGGATGGGTCACAATTTTAACAAATTAAACATCTCCAGTTGATATAATCTTTATCTGTCACTCTTTAAAAGCTTTAACTTTGGCAGATAACCACTGTTTCTCTTGCATCTTCAAATTCTCCCGCTGTAGTAGTTATTCCCATCAGCACACAAGAACGCTCCACTGCCCTTCAGTTTAAATAAATACCTTCCTTTGATGACACCTTTTTTTTTTTTTGAGACTAAGTCTCACTCTGTTGCCCAGACTAGACTGCAGTGGTGTCATCATGGCTCACTGCAACCTCAAACTCCTGACCTCAAGCGATCCTCCTGCCTCAGCCTCACAAGTAGCTGGGACTACAGGTGTACACCACCATGCCTGGCTAATTTTTATATTTTTCATAGAGTCAGGGTCTTCCTCTTGTTCAGGCTGGTCTCAGACTCCTGGCCTCAAGCAATCCTCCCACCTCAGCCTCCCAGAATGCTAGAATTACAGGCGTGAGCCACCATGCTTGGCCCCAATGACACTTCTCTACCAGCTATTTTTCCACATATCTGCTACTCCTCACTGCAAAATTTTTCTGATAAGTTGTCTAATGGGTTGTCTCAACCTCCTCATCCTCCCTGCCAATCACTCTTATACCCCTTCTTGTCCTCTAAACATGCTTTTTTCATGGTCTCCAATAACTTGTCTGATGTCGAATCAAATGGCCATTTCTCTGTCCTTGTTTAACCTCTTAGTAGCATTGAATGCTGATGATTACTCTCTCTTCCTTAAGAATTTTTTCTTCTGTATTCCATGAAAACATCCTCCTCTGGTTTTCTTCCTTCCCATGCTAACTCTTCTTTGACTTATTAGCTCATCTTCTGCTATACTTCCTTTACATGTTGGTATGCTACATGTTGTACCCTAGAACTCTTCCCCATTTCCACATTTTCTCTCTAGGAAATTTATTTTGCACTTTATGACTGTGCATAACACCTACATTTTACAACTCTTGTATCAATCAGGGTGATTGGTTTCAAACAACAGAAAAATACTCTAATTCGCTCAACTAAAATGGAATCTGATGTAAGGATATTGAATTGTATACGGAATTAACAGGAAAGCTGGAGAATCAGGATTGAAAAGCTAGCAGGATCCATGTGAACCAGGAAAGTAGGAACTATTGTGAAAGTCATGCCTGAGAAATAGTCTAGTTTGGACATTCTTACTTGCAACACTGTTACTCTGGCTACCTGGTACTGCTGACACTTGATGTGTAATGCCTCCATTGCTGGATGTTTTGTGCTACAAATGTTAACAATTTCTGAATTCTTCCTGGGTATTCAAAATCCTGGGTGGGTGCACTCAATGGTCAGAATCTACACCAGCTTCCAAAGGTTAGAAGTGGGACTGTATGGTCTAGCTGGGTTTCTATTGTCGGAGGTGGGAGCAATGCCTTTCATCATGATTTCAACAATGGTTGAAGCCCTCTACAGGAAGGGGCTTCAGATCCTGAGAAGACTAAAAATAAAAAATGAATAGAAATGGCCACAATTGAGTATGATATTAGTTATAGGTTTGTTTTATAAATGTCGTTTAACATATTGAGGAAATTACCTTTTATACCTAGGATTATCTTTGTGTTTTTATCACTAAAGAATGTTTGTTGGATCTTGTTAAAGGCCTTTTAAACATCAGTTGAGATGGTTACAATTTTTCTTTCCTTCATTCTATTAATTTAGTTCATTGCATTGATTGATATTAGTATGTTAAACAATTCTTACATTCTTTGAATAAATCCCACATGCTCATGATGTATAGTCCCTTCAATATGCTGTTGGATTTGGTTTGTAAGTATTCTGTTAAGTAGTTTTGCACCTGTATTCATAAGGTATAGTGGTGTGTAGTTTTCTTTTCTTGTGAAGCCTTTATCTGGTTTTGATATCAGGATAATGCTGACCACATAAAAATAAGTTAGGAAGTGTCCTCTCCTTTACTATTTTTTAAATAAAACCATAAGAATTTACCCAACAATATGAACAGAAATCTATCCCAAATATCAATTCTCTCAATAAATGTAAATGACTTGAATTGTCTACTGAAGAGACATAGACTGGCTGAGTGGATAAAAAATTTACAAGCCAAGTATCTGCTGTCTCCAGGAAATGCATCTAACCCACAAAGATGCTTTCGGACTCAAGGTCAACAGTTGAAAAACAAACTTCCAGGCAAATGGAAGCCAAAAGAAAGCTTGGGTAGCAATTCTTATATCAGATAACATAAACTTTAAAACAACAAAAGTAGAGAAAGACAAATATGGTCACTATATGATGGTGGAGGGAAAAATCCACCAGGAAGACTGAACAATTCTTAATATTTATGCACCCAACACAAGAGCGCCCAGATACATAAAGCAAACCTTGTTTGATCTGAATAACATGATAAACAGTAATGCCATAGTATCTGGAGATTTCAAAACCCCACTGACTGAACTGGCCAGATCCTCCAAGCAGAAAATAAGCAAAGAAACAATGAACTTAAACAGAGCTCTAGAACAAATGCGTCTAACAGACATCTACAGAACATTCCACCCAAATAAAGGTTGATATACATTCTTCTCATCAGCTCATGGAACTTTCTCTAAAATCAATCACATACTAGGCCACAAATCAGATCTCAACAAATTTAAAAAAATAGAAATTATACCAAGTATCTTCTCAGACCACAATGGTATAAATTAGAGATCAATTCCAACAGAAACACTCACCAGTTCACAAAGTCATGGGAAGTAAACAATCTATTGCTGAATGACTATTGGATCAAGGAGGAGATCCAGATGAAAATCAAAAGATTCTTCAAACTAAATGACAATGGGGACACAAGTTATCAAAATCTATGGGATATAGGAAAAGCATTCCTGAGAGGAAAACTAAAGGCATTAAATGCTAACATCCAAAAGACAGAAAGCTCACAAACCAACAAACTCACAAACCATCTCAAACCATCACAAACCATCTCAAGGAACTTCAAAGGAAGAGCAATTTAATTCTAAATGTAGCAGAAGGAAAGAAATAACTAAGATCAGAGCAGAACTAAATAAAATTGAGAACAAAAGAATTATGCAGTAGATTAATATAACCAAAAGTTGGTTTTTCAAAAAGATAAACAAAATTGACACTCATATTGCTAGATTGACAAGAAGTAGAAATGAAAGGACTCTAATAAACTCAATCAGAAATGAAAAAGGAGTGTTCACCACAGACATCACAGAAATACAAAACATTATTTTTGAATACTAAAAATCTATATGCCCCAAAACTACAAAATGTGGAGGAAATGGACAAATACTTAGAAACACCTAACCTTCCTAGGTTCAATCAGGAAGAAACAGAATTCCTGAACAGACCAATATCGAGCAAAGAAATTGGAGCAGCAATTAAAAATCTTCCAAGGAAAAAAAGTCCCGGACCAGATGGATTCACACCTGAATTTTACCAAACTTACAAAGAAGAACTCATATCTATACTACAGAAATTTTTCCACAACACTGCGAAGGATGGTATCCTCCCCAACTCATTCTATGAAGCCAAAGCCAGGAAAGGACACAACAAAAAAAGAAAACTGCAGACCAATATCCCTCATGAATATAGATGCAAAAATCCTCAAGAAAATCTTAGCAAACTGAATCCAACAGCACATCAAAAAAATAATTCATCATGACCAGGTGGGCTTTATACCAGAGATGCAAGGCTGATTCAACATACGTAAATCTATAAATGCAATTCACCATATAAATGAAAGTAAGAACAAAGACCATATGATTCTCACAATAGATGTAGGAAAAGCATTTGATAAAATTCAGCACCCTTTTATGATAAGAATACTTAACAAAGTAGGCATAGATGGGACATACCTTAAAACTATTAAGGCCATATACGATAAACCCACAGCCAATATCATACTGAACAGGGAAAAATTGAAAGCATTCCTGCTTAGAACTGGAACAAGACAAGGTTGCCCACTGTCTCCACTTCTATTCAACATAGTGCTGAAAGTCCTTGCCAGAGCAAACAGAGAAGAGAGGGGAATGAAGTGTGTCCAAATGGGGGCAGAAGAGGTCAAACTCTCACTCTTTGCTGATGATAGGATATTATATCTAGAAAATCCCAAGAATTCAACCAAGAGACTCCTGGAATTGATAAATGAATTCAGTAAAGTCTCAGGATACAAAATTAATGCACACAAATCAGAGGCATTCATATATGCCAGTAACAGTCAAGCCAAAAATAAATCAAAGATGCAACATCTTTCACAATAGCATCAAAGAAAATTAAATATGTAGGAATATATTTAATGAAGGAAGTCAGAGACCTATATAGGGAGAACTGTGAAACACTGAGAAAAGAAATTGTAGAAGATGTGCACAGATGGAAATCCCTACCATGCTCATCAATTGGCAGAATCAATATTGTTAAAATGTCCATACTATCTAAAGTGATCTACAGAATTAATGAAATCCCTATCAAAATACCATCATCGTTCTTTATCAATCTAGAAAAAATAATTCTATGCTTCATCTGGAATCAGAGAAGATCTCCTATAGCCAAAGAAATCTTAAGCAAAAAGAACAAATGGGAAGTATCAGTCTGCCAGACTTCAAGGCTACAATAACCAAAACAGCATGGTACTGGCACAAGAACAGAGATACAGACTTTTGGAATAGGACCGAGAACCCAGATATAAAAGCATCCTCATATTGTCATCTAATCTTTTAACCCTAATATAAAAGTTTAAAGATAAAAATTTGTTAGTGGATACATAGTATAAAAAGAAGTAAATTCTCACTACAAGAACACAAAGTGTATACGCAGTGGGGTAAAGGCATAGTGTTTTTGTATGCAATTGAAGTTAAGTTGTTATCAACTTAATGAAAAGTATATAACTACGAGATATCTTATTCAAGCCTTGAACTGACCACAGAGAAAAAAACCTATAATACATACATGAAAGATAAAAAGAAAAGAATTGAAGTAAATAACTACAAAATTTATCAAATTACAAAAGAAGACAGCAAGAGAGAAAAAGAGAGACAAAACTGCAAAACAGAAAACAATTAACAGGATTGCAATAGTAAGTCCTCACTTATCAATAATTATGTAAATAAAAATGGATTAAACTCACTGATCAGAAGGTATAGAGTGGCTGAATGGATTTAAAAAAAACAGGATTCAGTCATATGCTGACTACAGGAGATTTGCTTTAGATTGAAAGACACATATTGGCTGAAAGTGAAGGGATGGAAAAAGATATTTCATGAAAATAATACCTAAAATAAAACAGGAGTGGCTATACTTATATAAGACAAAATAAATTTTAAGTCTAATACTTTCTTTAGAGGCAAATAACTCGTTGTAGAATGATAAAGGTCAATAGGAAGATCAATTGTAAATATATACACACCCAACATGAGAATACCTAAATATGTAAAGCAAATATTGACAGATCTGAAGACAGAAATTCATAGCCATACAATAGTAGGGGACTTCAATATCCCATTTACAATAATGGATAATTCATCCAGTAAGAAAAATCAGTAAAAAATAACTGCCTTGAACAATACTAGACCAAATGGACTTAACAGATATAAGCAGAACTTTCCCACCCAATAGCAGAAGAATACACATTCTTCTCAATTGTACATGGAACATTCTCCAAGATAAATCACATATTAGGTCACAGAACACATCTTAACAAATTTTAGAAAACAAAAATCACTCCAAGTATCTTTTTCAATCACAATGGAATCTAGAAATAAATAACAGCAAGAAAACAGAAAATATACATACATGGAACCTAAACAAAACACCTTGAGCAACCATTGGGTCAAAGAGGAAATCAAAAGGAAATTTTTGAAGTATCTCAAGAG
Source organism: Avahi laniger (assembly GCA_963575035.1). Lineage (NCBI taxonomy): Eukaryota > Metazoa > Chordata > Mammalia > Primates > Indriidae > Avahi > Avahi laniger. Next base: position 10,079 of record CAUYSK010124767.1, on the reverse strand, counting down.
AAATGAACACAAAAGCAGAACATACCAAAACCTTTGGGATGTAGTTAAAGTAGTTCTAAAAGGGAAGTTTATATTGACAAATACCCACATTAAAAAAGAAGAAAGCTCTCAAGAAAGCACCCTAACTGTCCAACTTAGGGAATTAGAAAAAGGACAACAGACTAAGCCCAAAGTTAGCAGAAGGAAGAAAATAATAAAGATTAGAACGGAAATAAATCAAATAGAGAATTTTTAAAAATAGAAAAACTCAACAAAACTAAGAGTTGTGGTTTTTCACCCAAAGGAAAAAAAGAACATGAAAGAAAAAATCCACATAATCATCTGAATAGACACAGAAAATACATTTGACAAAGTTCAACATTTTTTGATTCAAACTCAACAAAATAGGTACATAAGAAACTGACCTCAACACAATACAGGACATATATGAAAACTCCATAGTTACCATCATAATGGGGAAAACCTGAAAGCTTTCATGCTAAGATTCAGTACAAAGCAAGGATGCTCTTTCTCCCCACTTCTTTTCAATATAATACTGGAAATGCTAGCCAGAGAAATTAGATAAGGAAAAGAAATAAAAAGCATCCAAATCAGAAAGGAAGAAGTGAAATTATCTCAACTTGCAGATAACATGATTATATACACAGAAAACCCTAAACCTTAAAGACTAAACAAAAAACTGTAAGAACTAATAAATAAATCCAGTAAAGTTCAGGATACAAAATCAATATACAAAAATAAATCATGTTTCTATACACAATAAAGAGCATTCCAAAAGCACAGGTAAGAAAAGCACAAATAAACAAGTGGTGCTACATCAAACTGAAAAGTTTCTGCACAGCAAAGGAAAAAACCAACAAAATGAAAAGGCAGCCTATGGATTGAGAGAAAATATTTGTAAACATATGTCTGATAAGGAGTTAAAATTGAAAATATATAAGGAACTCCAACAACTCAATAGCAAAAATAAATAAATAAATAACCTGATTAAAAATTAAGCAAAGGAACTGGATATTTTTCCAAAGACATAAACATGGCTAACAGTATATGAAATGATGCTCAGCATCACTAATCATCAGGAAAAGCAAGTCAAAATCACAATGAGATATCACCTCACACCTGTTAGGATGAGTATTATCAAAAAGTCAAAAGATAACAACTGTAGGCAAGGATATGGAGAAATTAGAACCCTGGTACACTGTTGATGAGAATGTAAATTGGTAACATCATTATGGAAAACATTACAAAGGTTTCTCAAAAAATTAAAAACAGAACCACCATATGATCTGCAATCCCACTTCTGTGTATATATATCCAAAAGAAATGGAATCAAAGAAATATATGCACTCCATGTTTATTGCTGCATTATTCACAATCGCCAGGATACGGAAACAACCTAAGTCCATTGACAGATGAATGAATAAAGAAAATGTGAGATTTTATATATATATATATATATATATATATATATATATATATATAATTCTTGTATCCTCTAAACAACAAATACTAGCTCCATGTTGTCAGATTCTCACCAGTGATCCCACATATTCAGATGTTTCTCAGTGACATTGAAATGCCACATGTATCCATTCAGATAATCATGCCCTCAGGTGTTGCCATGCCCTCATCCAGACATCAGCACTTGGCATTTTCAGATATGGTTGGTGGATTCCATGCATGAAAAGATAAGATTAATGTCTATTGACTGGAGGACAATCAAGGCCTCCTGAATCCCAGTGGTTCCCCCACGCCTGTCTTTCCCCTCAGGGGCTCATGCACCAAATTCAGGTATCAGGAAACCAGTGTTCTGGTTCTTGAACTGGTCGCACAGTAAACAAATTGTCCTCGTTTAGGCTTCATTTTATCTCTCAGAAGTTTGCACTTTAAATTTAGACTGTCCAAATTGGCAAACACATCCCATGCCTAACTCGCTGGCTTCTGCTATTTCTCACTTAAAATTGGAAATTTCTGGTCATCTTCAGTAACTCTTCCCACATATTTAATGAATTATCAGCTTTCTTTTCACATAAATGTTAATTATTTTACAATTCTTTTGAAAGACAACACCTGTCACTATTGCCCTTTTAGAAATGCCTTTCAACTATCACTAAGTTGTATATTATAACTTTTCTCCATTCTTAGAGGTAGCCCAGATGTCCTGCAGAGCTACTACCACTTAGCAATATATAATATTGCCCTTGCACAAAAATCTCACACTCACAAGCCCATGTCAATTGTTAATTATTCAAGGTCAAAATTACATGAGATAAGTTTCTCTTAGGTGATCAGTTTCCAAATATTACTACTCATGAACAGGCGGTGACTTCCCTACAGTCTCTGTAATCAGTTCCATAGTGCTGGTTCCACAATGTTTTCTCCACCACTGGAAAATCAATTCTCTGTTCCCATAGGCTCTGGTCAAGCCTGCATTCCTCTGCCATCCCAAAATAAATCCACTAGTGAAATCACAACCATATCACATGATGCCGTCACTCAAATTGAGCCCTGTGGAATAATCATAAAGTAAGTATTCCCTAATACATGCTCAGGAAAGGGTAATGAAAAACGTCATGGCAAATTTAAGTAGACATGGTAAAATGGTTTCAGAATAGGAGGTACTTTTCCATTTCAGTTCATCTGAATATCAATTAGTCTTGGGTAAAAAAACTCAATATCAGCCAGTGTTCAAAATATTTGTTCATGGTGAATTATAACACAACATAGCACAACTTGAGAAACAACCTTTTTAAAAAACACTTAGCTTAATGTTTGATGGTCATAGTTGATAATATTTATTTGTGCCAGAGGAATAATGTTTTCATGGTTCCTGAATGTAAGTTCTCTATATCGTAGATTTATTTTTATCTAACAAATTAAAACTACCAACATGAGTATTTTGCTAAGAGTAGGGATTAGATGAGACATTCCAGTGTCTCAGAAAGGGGCGTGGATACTTCACCATAAAATATTCAAAGAATTCCCAAGAGAAACTTTTTAGTGATGACAAATGCAGCAGTTTATGCTATTCACTACATGAGAGAGGAGGCCTGCATCACGCTTGTCTGTACCCTACAGTGCTTACATCACAAATTTTACAAAAACACACCCTTGTTAAAATTCTTTCAACCATCACCTACAGAATAAAGTTAAAACTCTTTGACATGTGACTTTTAAAGACTTTCTATATTTGCACCAATATATCTTAGCAGGCCAATCTCTCTTCCTATCCACCTGAGATTTACTCCTCCCCTTTTACCTGGCACCCATGTCAACACAGAACTCTCTGTTCTTTTCCAAGTTACTGGTGTATTCTCTCCTAAGGATCCTGGGATGTGCCTTATTTTTGATGACTGTTCTGTCTTTCTTGCAGCCACTGCAGTTTGGTGCCTGCCTATCCTAAATGGTCAATACTTGTTGGTTCTTCTCCCTGGGAGCTGTGGGGAAGAATGGTGTTGTCACTGGATTAGGAAGAAAAGATAGCCCTTTGACTCAGTGGTGCTGTTCTGGGCAGGGTTGGGGCTGAGAGACAGACTTTTCCTTACTTGCATGTCTGACTATCTTTTCAGAAACATTATATCTCTGGCCTCTAAATATTCCACATTGGGGACACTGGATGTACTCCAATCATGGAGGAGTTTATCAAAAATTTTCCATGGTGAAAGCCTCTTGGTCTTATTTTTCTGTTTCAACTGATTTTCCCCTGGTCCCACAGGGTTGAAGCTGTGTTTCTGATCTTTCATGTTTCTTCTGGGGCTCCTCAATCCTCTGTGAAAGATGTTGGGGCAAAAAGTTGAAGTCAAGGTGCCAGGAAGGTAACAGCAGTTCTCTGTAGAACAAAGTGTGGAACAGACAAGAGGTGAGTCCACTTTCCCATCCTTTTCCCTCTCCATGCCCCACCTCTTCGACAATCTAACCTACTTTCTCATCTCCTAACCCCATTACAGGAAAGATGCAAGAGCTGCCTCAGGGATAATAGAGACCCTTGGTTTTGGTAGACTATTGCTCTGAATCTGGAAACCTCTACACTTGGGGTTTTAATCCCAACACTAAGGCAATAAAACATGAAAGAGGAGCAAGGAGGGCTTAGGTTTAGCAAGTGAGAGCTAGAATAGGATTATTCACGTCCTTCCCAACACAATACTGCTGCCTAAGTTTTCTTTTTGTAAGGTTTTCAGAGAGAATTGACTTATATTTAATTCAATTTCTGAGATCAACATGAACAATCAGGCTCCCCAAATAACTCAGGGAAGGCTATAACAATTCTGTAATGTTTGTGTGGGATACACTTGTGCAACCTGACTCAGGTTGGTGATCAGCTGATGCTGAAATTTCTACATAGCCTCTTCAACCTCCAGCCCATGTCATTCTGGAGGAGCAGCCCACATTTTCCATTACCAAGTTCAGTGGCCTTTGGAGAAACTATGTTCTTTTCAATTTCTGGTAGGCCCTTTGAAGTGTTTAATTTTTCATGGTCACTACTTACTAGGTGAACTCTGGTCAAAGGAGTAAATGTCTAGGTCCGGTTTATAGATAATGCAGAGTGTGCAGGGAACTTTACAACTTGAACGAAGCAACATTTTGCAATATTAACTAACTTTTCTTTGCAAATTTCCTTGTACTCCTGTGGATTTGCACTACAAAATCAGTTGGTCAATCAGCCAGTCATTCATGGCTTTGGGTAAAGCAGAAAAGGTAGGGACCCCCACCCTTCCTCACATTAAGGACGTTGTCTATGTACCAATAAAGCCTCAATATGACCCTTCTCTTCCCTTACCACAATCCCATTCTATGGGCTCAAAGACTGTTTCCCTGACAGGAGAAGTTAAATAACGTTTTCCTGGAAGAGACTAAGGCAGAAATTTTCAATCTCATATTATGTCTTAATTAATCTGTGTTCTGCAAAAAGCAACAAAAATGTCTTAAGTACAGTTTTATTTCTTCTCTCAGTAGAATGGTGAGTGAGATTTGGAAAACTAGTTATACTAGCTGGGCTATGACATAGTAACTGGCCCCTGACATGTACTAACAGTATAAACAGCTATAAAACTGTACAAAATTCATCATGAGACTGTTCGGGGGCATTGGACAGTCTCATGCTGGATAGGCAGCACAGAATCATGATCTTTGAGAGAACATTTGAAATCCCATGAAATGAAACCAATGTTTGCCACAGGTTATTGACTGGGGGTATGTTCCGTACTGTAGCACAAGGAGGTGGAACCCAAACAAAGCACAAGGACTTCGCTGAGCTGAAGAGACAGAGATGGAAGTTTGTGGCTGCTCAAGCACTTGAAATTGCTTTTCATATTTGGAGAGGAAGAAGCAGTTCTGGTCATGGGTTGAGGGTAAGACTCCAAGAAGCCTATGACAGAACAGATGCTGCGGGGCTGAGCACAGAGAACTTGCTGAACGTCATAGGCATTCAATTCAGACTCCAGCGGGGCCAGGCATTAGGAGTAAGGACCATGTTCCAGAGTAAATACTCCATCCTAGAACTAAATTCAAAACTGATGTATAACCACCCTAACAAAGAATAAAAGCAAGTCTGGCAGGACCAATAGGATCCAATAGTAATTTGACTACCTGCCATAACAAAACTAAGCAACCTTTATGGAAAATGACAAGGTCCAAATTTTAAAGAATATATCATTCACAGCATATTGCACAAAATTAAAAAAGAAAATTTCTAGACATACCAGGAAGCAGGAAAGTGTGAACCAGAATCAACAAAAATAGTAGTTAATAGAAATGACCTCAATATTTCTAAACTGTTGGAATTAGCAGAAAAGTTAAAGAAAAATATGCCAAAGTCTCCCCTCTTCTTCCCTCACCAACACAATTATCACCACTGATCCTTGTGAATCAAAGAGGTTTGCTTAATAACTTTCTCAAGGTCACATAGCCAGTGGTGGAGCCAGGATTTGAACCCAGAGAAGTTTTTCCACTACACTGGTATCAGTGATCATTTTTGATGCACGAATCACTTCCATATTTAGGAGTTCTGAAAATAGGTTCCTCTTTTCTGCATGGTATAAAATGAAATGATAATAGACTAAAAACTATATGAGCTCAGATATTTATAAGTTAATTTTTAATGTGATCTCAGAGAGAGAGAAAGAGAGAATGGACATGTGATTTATGAACTTTCTCTCCACTCCCACTCTTGTACCTCTGCCTCTACTTTTTATCCATCTGGGCCTGGAATGGAGATGCTGAATTTAAACTCTTGCCCAGTAAGGGGGATCTTAGACTTCACAGCATGAAGAATGCTGGTCTCAAATGGTTGGCATGGCCTGGCATAGCTTGGCAGTATGGCCCACACATCACCTTATGTGTGTACTTAGAATCTCTGTTTTTTAGGTTGTGATGTGGAAGCAGCCCCCTAAGATAGAGGGGAAAAGATGGAGCCACAGCAGCTGGCCAACTGTAGTTTGAGAAACAGAGTCTACACTAGGCTCATCCATCTTGACACACATCACTTTCATTTCCAGCAAAATTCTGCTTTCACTATCACTAGGCAGTGACTCAGCAGTACCTAAAATGCCATGCTGTAATGAAACAAAAAATCAAGAGCCTTTACGAAATATCCAAATGCAACATCTCCTGCGATTAATATCCTTTCCGGTGAACTCTGAAGAATCTAATGCAAACTATGATTCTTCAAAGGAAATGTACAAGGTTAACCCATTTCTGAACTTTCTTTAAAGGAAATGGAAGGAAAATATGGCAGGGGACCCATGAGAATCACTAAACCAGCGTCACCAGCCTGTGACACACCTTTCTCCTCCCCTTTCTTAATAAAGAACTCTCACTGCAAGGGTCTTCCTGGCACCTGGGTTACTAAGATGAAAGGAAGAGCAATAATCTGAGAAAGTGATGGTCTCTAGTAACATGAACAATGGCAATAATGATAACTAACATTTATTGATCATTTACTATGTGCCAGGTATCTTCATAGTGCTTTACAGGGACCCTCTCCTTTAATTCTCTCAAACACCTCTTGAGTTTGGTCATTATAGAAATTTCACAAAAGAAGCATTTAGAATTGAGAAAGCAAAAGCAATTCTCTTAAGGTCACATGGCCAGAAGTAATGGACCTAGGATTTGGACCAAGGTCTATATCCAGTATCTTCCCGATTAATGATGATGCCAGCGTTTCATGGATTTCAGTAATCCCTTGTTTACCACCTTTACCCTTTTGCCATATTTGAAAATGGTAGAACTATTATAATACCAAATGCTTCCAATCTACATAACTATTTCACTTGCATTTCTTATGTTTTTGCTTAGAATTTTAATTTATTCATCTCATATGATATCCTCATCGTTGTGCTTAGAAGGCCTAATATTTTCCTTTGAACTAAATCATTTTACATCAATAAGTCTATTTTCAAAGGAAACTTTACATCACTACCATAAGTGGAAATCCAGCATCACTTGTCATAAATGACAAATGACTCAAAAAACAAAGTTAAGTGAAGCAAAATGAATTATTAAATATGTCTTAAAACTTTAAATGGTTCATCCAAATGTGGCACTTGAAATCATTTTGTGTACCATATGAGTATAACTTTAGCAAATTTTATCAATTTGAGGCAGTCCTCTGTAGCCCAATTCTTTGTGGATGTATGGATAACATTTAATTTCTGGACCTAAAAGCTGGGAATAATGGTGATTATGACATGAATGGTACTAAATACCCTTATAGAGGAACTGACTGGATGACAAGATGGCCTTCCTCATACATCCTTTGAGTCATGATGCCTTTTACAATGATAAGAACTGGTTTGTGAATGTTTTCTTCACCAGTCCATTGTACACAGATTCATTAGTGATCTGGACAAAGGACATGTTGATTTCTTTTCTAGATCCCATACCTCGGAGTATTTGGAGAATACAAAGTTCTCAATAAATATTTGTCAAATAAGTTCTCTTAAGTCCTTTCCAATTCTGTTCCTTCTTCCTGGAACATCATTCCCACAGCTTTGATGGCTGATAAATTCCAATTCACTGCCTTAAACAAACTTGGTGCAAGTGCTCCTGACCCCCTCAGGAAATTGTTTATTCCATCCTCTCTTTTCCTTTCATATATTGTTCATACCTCTATCATAAGTATTATTGTTTCTGAGGTCTATGTCCCTCACCAGACTCTGAAGTTTTCAATGGTGACTATTTTTAGTTCACCTTTTCAAAAGTTCTTCAACTTGTACAGTACTTTTTATTATATTGGATAATGTCATGTATTGAGTCTTCATTTTCAAACCAGTTTGGGAGTTCCTGTGATAAAAGGGAGCCTGAGTATCCATCTTGTATGTCATATGATTCCTCAGCCATCAGCTCTACTCTTAGAGCTCAGCAAGCTCTTCCATTGTCACCAAATTCTGGAAATTGCCAAAATACAGAAGCCTCAGTTAAGCCTCTTCCTTCCCCTAGATTGCACTCTCCGGATTCAAGGAATTTGTCATTGACTTAAAGACTAAATATGCTTTTTACACTGTATGAGAAAAAATAGAACCTTTAGCATACTGTTTTTTAATCAAACTGTGATCTTTGAAAAATATTTGGGTTCAGAAATTATCTTGTTGGCCTTGCATCAAATCTGCTTTTGGAGAAATTTCATTTAAAGTTTTCCCAAACATCTTTGAGGTACCTGTGGTAGATGTGAATGGGGAGGGAGATAGGATGGGCAGGAGGGGGAAGGAAGTACCTGGGAGATGAGAGGTGTACAAGATGATATGCGATCACATTGTCCATCCACTCCTCATTCTACTTCTAGCAGTTGTCTCCACCCCACCACTACCTAGAAAACACAGCCTAGAGAAAAGAAAACCTGCCAAACACAGCCCAGTAACATTCGCATTAGTCTTTGAGGTTCAGAAAAGTTAAATAACTTGCTCAAGTGCACTTAGCTCATTCTATGAGACCAGTATCACCTAGAAACCAAAGTCAGGAAAGGACATCACAGGAAAAACATAGTACAGAAAAATATCCTTCATGAATACATTTGAAAATGTCCTCACCAAAATCAAAAGCAGAGATTGGCAGAATAGATATTTTTAATTGTTCTAAATATATACTGTCTAGAAGAGATACACTTTACTTTCAAAGATACAAATACCTTGAAAATAAAAGGATGGAAAAAGTATACTATGCAAACAATAACAAAAAGAGAGCTCAAGTGGCTCTACTAATACAGTTTGAGATGAAGATATACTTTAAGAAAAAAATTGCATTTAAATACAAAGAAGGACATTCTATCAGGATGAAGTGCTCAATCCATCAAGAAGATATAATAATTAAAAACATCTATGCACATAACCATAGTATTCCATAATACATGAAGCAAAAATTGACAGAACTGAAAAGAGAAAGACAAAGTTCAGCAATAATAATTAGAGAATTATATACCTCCCTTTTAATAATAATAGAATTATGCAGAAGATAGCAAGGAAATAAAACATGTTAACAGCAGCATAAAAAAGAACTAACAAATATCGATAGAACATTCCACTCAACAATAGCAGAATTCACATTCCCCAGGATAGACTGTATGTTATGCCCTCACACATGCTCAACAATTTTGAAATGATTGAAATCATACAAAATATGTTCTTTATCCCCAATGAAATAAATTAGAAATTAGTAACAAAAGGAAGCCATATAATTCAAAAGTATGTGAAAATTAAACAACATGCCCCTAAATAAAAAAATGGGTCAAGGAAGAAATCCTGAGGGAAATTAGAAAACACTTTGCTATGAGTAAATAAATGCAAGATCCCAACCTTTGCAAGATGTGGTTAAATCAGCATTTAGAAGCAAATGCATGGCTATAAATTCCTATATTAACAAAGAGGAAAGTTCTCAAACAATCTAAATGTTCGTGTTAAGACAGAAGAAAAAGAAGGATGAACTAACCCAAAACAGGCAGAAGGAAAGAAATAAGGAATATTAGAGTGATATAAATAAAAAGAGAAAAGGAAATAATAGGGAAAATCAAAAAAACCAAAAGCTGGTTCTTTGAAAAGATCAACAAAATTGGCAAAATTTTACTAGCTTAAGAAAAAATAGAAAGATGC
>CAUYSK010124766.1:0-15644 GCA_963575035.1 Avahi laniger | reverse complement strand
CACAGCAACCTCAAACTCCTAGGCTCAAGCAATCCTACTGCCTCAGCCTCCCAAGTAGCTGGGACTACAGGCATGTGCCACCATGCCCGGCTAATTTTTTCTATATATTTTTAGCTGTCCAATTAATTTCTTTCTATTTTTGGTAGAGACGGGGGTTTTGCTCTTGCTCAGGCTGGTCTCGAATTCCTGAGCTCAAACAATCCGCCCGCCTCGGCCTCCCAGAGTGCTAGGATTATAGGCGTGAGCCACCGCGCCCGGCCTCCACTTTTTTTTTTAATCCCTACTAAAAATTGAGAACCACTGAGTAAGAGGAGAGGCAGGTAAATGGAATTTAAAATTTTTAGAAAGTGAATTGGTAATTTATGCACAAAATGTTATGGGATTAATGCCTGGGTTATACAGGGGAGAAAAAGTCCTCTAGAAGTCAGGCTTAAACAGAAAATTAGACAAACCCCAGCTCCCTGGACGGATATAGAACAGGCAAAGGTAACACACTGAGCAAAGACACGTAGACGAAACGGAGTGCTGAGCGTCCCAAACGACACCAAGTAACTCTGCTGTAAGTGTTGTGTTGCCTGAAGCTGTTTTGGGCTTATGGCTCCAAACATGAGAAAGCTCCAGCACTAGTTTCCCTGCAGGTTTTATCGCTACCCAGTAACCGGTTCCCTTGTTTTTCACGCAGTTGTAATTTTACCCTGGGCCGTAGGTAAGGCAGTGCGCAGGCGCACTTAGAACCGGCTGACCTCTACACATGCGCAGTATGTAACTCTGAAGCTCAAAAATGAGATGATCGAGGGCAAGTTTTTTCCCAAACCTCCCTTACTCGAATCCAGAATCTCTGACTGTCCTCATTTCTGGCGATGGATTTTACGTCTCCATATAACCCCCCCGCTTTCCTTCTGGGCCTCTTTAGTAAATCGTCTGCCAATACCCAACATGGCGGGAGACCCCTTTCTCGGCTCAGTCTATCCATAGGCGCCCTACTTGGCGGGGCAGGAGGGCGGAAGTTGGAGGGGCGGGGTCTGGGCCTCAGCCGGGCCGTGGGCCCTCGCCCCCGCCGGGCCTTAGCAGCGGCTCCAGCCGCACCCGCGCTGAGGAACACGCCGGGAATCTGCAGAAGCCGAGCGTGGTGAGGTGGGGCCTCAGGGGCAGGCGGGAGGTGCCTGGGTTAACGGTCCGAGGCCCGGAGACCTGCCCGCCTAGGGTGCCTGAGGAAATCCCATTCGGGCAGCGGCCTGCCGTTACCTAGGAGCTACCTGAGGCCCAAAGAGGGACTGGTACTCGTCCTAGGGCTGCCGGCTGACTTGCCTCATTTCCCTGCAGCCGCCACCGCTCTGGGCTCCAGTCGGCGCAGGAAGAGAAGTTCCTGGTCCTCGTATCCTACAGCCTACAATACCGGGTGGTTAAGTCGCTGCACTTTCCCGCCCATCTCGCTCCCTGCGTCCCAGACCTTTGCAGCTCCCTGTGCCCTGGTGGCTTTGCACGTGATCTGTCCGAAAGCCTAGTGCCTCCCGCTCCCGACTCTGGAACTCTCATTCTTTAGGACCCAACTCAAATATCGCATCTCAGCCGCGCTCTCCAGGCGCAGCTACATTTGCTTCTCGGTATTTGCACTCGTTGCACCGAGTTACTTTTCCGGCCCCTTTTTGACACCATAAGCTCGTTCGTTAGACGTTATGCCATACATTTTTCATCTCTATATCCCAGAATGTAGCACCTGATAATAATAGTAATAACTGATATTTACAGAATAGTCGCAAAGTGTCAGGTGCTGCTAAATGTGTTATATGTAAAGGCTCGTTTAATCCTTACGGCAATTTTATGAGGTGGGTTCTATATTTTCACATTTTACACATGAAGAAACCGAAGCACTCAGAGGTCAAGTAATTTACCTGGAGTCCCACAGCTCATAAGTGGGTAGAGCTGGGAAACCGGACCCCAGGGCATGTGATAACTTCATTCCATTGCCTTTGGGTTTGGTGAACATCTGTTGAATTGATCTTTACATTAGCCCCATGCGTTATGGAGGCTGGGATTATGATCCACAATTTACTGAGAAGGGACAATTGATGTCCCCATATTTATAGAATGAGTTCATAACAAAACCAAGGCTAGAACCTGGGTTGTCCTACTGGTGTGCCCTCTGTTCCTTCAGTCACAGTCTACCTTTCTTTGCTCCTTTTCCATCAGAAAACTGCAGACCTAGATGTCATTATTTCTCATTCTTTAGGAAGTACCCCTCACAGAGGTCTGAAGCCAGAGCCCTGAGGCCTCCAACCTTTAGATATTGGGGAGATGAGGAGGAACCAGCAGAGGGAGACTGATTGCATAGTTTGTACTTTAGGAGGCAGCTAATGCAATGGAGAGAGCATAGAATTTGGAATCAGATTGGGGTTCAATCTTTGCTCTACCACCGACCAGCTATATCCCTTCCATTTTTGAGTCTTAGTTTTCTTGTCTGTAAAATGAGGGCAATAATCTTATTTCAGAGTTTTTAATGAAGATTGTGATTGTTGCGAGAGAGGACAGTACTGTACAAATTGTACATGATCTGTTTTTTGCTTTTTAGATGGCTATAAAACTGTCAGGATTCTGTAAGACCATTGGTGATAATGTGGATCATGTTACTTAGTGTCCTTATATTGTCAGTCAGTTAAATTTTTAATGGACACCTGTTATATAGCAGGTATTGTTTTAGGAGCTGGAAATACAGCATTCAATAAAACAATGTTTTTGCACTTGTGGAATTACATTTTGGTAGCTATTATATGTAGTAATTAGATAGGGCAGAAGAAGCATGGTAAAGTAAATAGAGATACCAGTGTGTGGAGAGGGGTGACAGTATTTTATATTGGGTGGTTAGGGAATAATTTACTGGGAAGTTGACGTTTGGACAGAAACTTGAAGGTGGTAAGGGAACACATCATGAGGATAACTGCAGGAAGAGGCCCTGAGATTGGTGTGTTCCAAATTGGCATAGCAAGGAGGGCAGTGTGCTGAAGGGATGTGAGCTAAGGTCAGAGGAGTAGGAAATGGTATTAAAACAATTAGGGGCTAGGGTTGAATAATTAGGACCCTGTAGGCCATTACAAGGATTTTGATTTTTACTCTGAGTAGCCATTGGAGGGTTCTGAGTGGCATGATCTGTTTTATGTTGTAAAAGGATCACTCTGACTACTCTGTAGAAAAAATAAAATTTAGAAATTATCACTACCATCTAGGAAGCTTGTGTAGTAATCCAGGTGTGTTAGTTATCTATTGCTGTGCAAGAAATTACCCCCAAGTTGAGCAGTTTAAAACAGCAATCTTTTATTATCTCATATTTGTTGTAGATCACAAATCCGGGAGCGGATTAGTGGGATGTTTCTGGCTTAGAATCTGTCTTGAGGCTGTAGTCAAGCTGGCGGCTAGGGTTGCCATCGTCTGAAGGCTTTAACTGGGGCTGGAGAATCTGCTTCCAAGATGGCTCATTCGTGGGGGGAGGGGCCCCAGATCCTTACCTCTGGGCCTCTTCCCAGGGTTGCCTGCAGGTCCTCAGTCCTCAGGACACGGTGGGTGGCTTCCCACAGAAAAATTAATCAGAGAGAGAGAGAAAGACTGAGAGACTGAGTGAGACTGAGCAAAGAGCCGGAGTACCTTTTATGACCTTGTCTCTGATGTCATTTCTACTTTATTTAACTTTATTCCAGCCCACATTCAAGAGGAGAGAATTAGGCTCCTCTTGACAAAAGGACTATTAAAGAATTTGTGGGCATATCTTAAAGCTGTCATAATGGGCAAGAGAGGGAGGCTTGGCCGAGGATGGTGGTAGGGAGCAGTCAAAAAGTGACAGGAGCTGGTAGAGTCAACAGGATTTGCTGATGGACTGGTTATAGCTTTTGGGAGAGTGGAGTAAGTATGACCATAAGGCTTTTGACGTAAGCAGCCAGAAGGATGGGATTGCCACTTACTGAAATGGGGAAAATCAGAGGAGCAGGAGTTCACTTTTGGATAAGTTAACCTTGAGAAGCCTGTGAGACATCTGTGTGGAGAAGTTAAATACAGTAGATATTTGGATTTAGTATAGCAGTGTGGAGTGGGTTCATAACAAAACCAAGAGGGAGTCGTGGACTGGAGATGTAACACTGAGAGCTGTTAGGCAGAGAAGAGGTCTGAAGCCAGAGCTCTTGGGGCCTCCAACCTTTAGATGTTGGGGAGATGAGGAAGAGCCAGCAAAGGGAGACTGAGTGGGAGCGGCCAGAGAGGCTGGGAGGAGAACAGGGGGAGGGGCCTCACATTAGATTTACATAAGGAGCTGCATGCTAATTTTTTTTTTTCTGGAATACAGATAAACAGAAATTGTTTCTGCATACAAATATCTATACCGTAGTTTCTTGCTTAGGAAACAAAATATGTGTGTCCTCCAGTGTTTTTCCTTTTTTGCTGTGACTAATCCTATTTAATAATACTAGCCCACATCTTAGTCCTTGTGGCATTTAATCCTCTACTGCAAGTTTAGGTATTGTTGCTTCTCTTTTAAACTTTATTTCAGTACTCCTTTTGGAGTATTTTGGACAAGGGAAGACTAAATACATAATTTATATCACTCTTATGTCACTCTGTACCCGAGGTTCATGGGTAGCTATTGGCCTTTAGTAAGGTTGCTGCCCTTCCCAGCCCGATTCCTAGAAAAAGTAGGAAGTAGATCTTGTTCATTTCTGTACCACTGGTGGCAGACTCCTGGTACTGAGTTGTAATTCATGAGCTCATGAGTTTATGGGATAAATCAGTGTATAAAAGAAGTGAATCTTTTCTCTTTTCCTGCAGTAATGATAACATCTGTTTAGTGGTTTATGGTTTACAAGGTGGACTGACACTCATCATCTCATTTGAGTGCAATCCAGTTTGTTATCATTTGCCAGCTACTGACCTTTTCCTTTTCTGAGGGACATTGAAACCTATTGTACCTTTGGAGCTCTGCTAGTGTATTCCCTGGCTGATCCGACAGTGTGTTAATAAAAGGGTGCTGAACTTTGTCTTGAGGAAGCTCAGAACTAAATCTCAATTTCAGAAAGATTCCTGATGTAATTTTTCTCTGTCTCTTCTTCTTTATTTTTGTTTTAATGAATTTTAGTTTTATGAGGATTGATTTGGTTTTTAAAACACTTCAAAGCATGTTTTTAAATGAACTATTTTTTGAACAATTGTAGATTTACAAAAAAATTGCATAGTTCAGAGAGTTCCGTTATAACTTGGACCCAGTTTCCCCTATTAGTAACATATTACATCAGTATAGTGTGTGTCTATATATATGTATGGTGTGTGTGTGTGTGTGTCTCTCTCTCTCTCTCTCTCTCTCTATATATATATATATATTTTTTTTTTTTTTTTTTTTTTTGAGACAGAGTCTCACTCTGTCTCCCAGGCTAGAGTGTAGTGGCACAATCATAGCTCACTGCAGCCTCAAACTCCTGAGCTCAAGTGATTCTCCTGTCTCAGCCTCCTGAGTAGCTGGGACTACAGGTGTGTGCCACCATGCCCTAATTTTTATTATTTTTTGTAAGAGACAGGGTCTTGCTATGTTGCCCAGGCTGGTCTCAAACTCCTGGCCTCAAGTGATCCTTCTGCCTTGACTTCCTAAAATGCTGGGATTACAGGTGTGAGTCACCACACCTGGCCTAGTATGGTATATTTGCTCTAATTTCCAGTCATTTTTTTGAGATAAGTGGGACATATAAACAAAATGAACAAAATGAAATTACTTCATCTCTGCAAGCCTCAGTTTACTTATCTGTAAAATAAGATTGCATGATGTACTGGTAGCCTTATCCTAAAAGAAGATTTAATGAGAATTCTTGGAACTGTGGCAGGACTGCTTACAGATATATTAGGTTGAACTACATGAAATTTCCATTTTTGTAGGTAAAAAATAATGGGTGAATATTAGCAATTTTCATATGGTTCAATCTAATATATTGGGATAGGGATTCAAAGGAGAGTGAGGGGGCCTTTGGGGCCTCTGAAACTCCTACTATGTGCAAAAGCATGGCTCAGCCCTCACAGTATTAGGAGAGGAAAGGCTCCTTAGTTCCCTTGAAGCAGCTTGAATCTACTCTTATTGTCGGTAGAGTGTTGGCAGAAATCCTGAGGTAAAATAGCAGTTTCCTGGAAGGTCTGTGCCTCTAACCAGCAGAAAGGGATTGAGCTTCATAGAACTCAGCAGAGCCAACATTTCACAGAGCCGTAGTGAGTTGGTTACACAGTCTGGGTGGAAAGGAAGGGCAGAAAAGGAAGATGTTTATAGTGTGGGGGAAGGTTGTATTACCCTGGTTCATAGGCTAGGAAGAGGCAGCCTGATGTATTGGTACCACTCTGTTCTTCCTACTTGGTGCACTTTTCTTACTGCCTAGCACAGGCTCTGCAAACTCAAGTATCTTCAGTTGCCCAGGAGGTAATATAAATTGGTAAGCTGGGTTTTCCTCTATAACTCTATGTAAGAAAAACAATAACACCATCGCAATGATAAATGACAACTGAAATCTGCTATCAGTGTGAGAGAGAGAATAGGCATTGGGGCGGGGAGGCTGTGGTGAACTGGAAAGCACATGTCCTAGCTAAAGGGGGCAGGCACTATTCAACTGCAGCTGGTCCTTGCCTCTTGTGGATGTGGGCTAAGGGTCACTAGATGTTCTGGTTTTCCAAAGGAGTCAGAAATACAGATTTTTATTTGCGTTCTCTCAATGGTAAATGTTGACACTTAATTTGAATTCTTAAAAACCATTGTATGGTTGAAAAGAGCCAGCAGGCCACTGATTTGTAATCTCTGGCCTAGGGTTTAGATCTTCCAGGAGTGAGGCCCACACACTTCTTCGTTATGCATTATTAACCACCTACTAATGATTAAAATGAATTAGACAACTCCTGCCTTTGAGACACTCATGGATTAGTAGAGAAAGTAGACAAATAGTGATGGTAAAATACAATATAGACATTAAAACATATATTCTCTCTGTGTGTATAGCTATAAAAGTGATGAACTCTTCCTGGGTTCATTTGGGAGGATGTGATAGGAAATGACATTTGAGCAAGGATGTAGGAAATCACCAGTTTGGTGCATTAAAAGGATTTGGGGCCCTTGCAGCTCCCACTGTATGTGCAAATGTCTGATTTGCATTTGCTGTATATATTATTTTCTTGATAGGTAGTTGGAAATATAGATATTCCTTAACTCTGCTAGTGGCAGTCTTAGGGTTAATAAAATGAGAGAACTCTCCCCCCTGCCCACACAAGGATACTTGTGTGTTTTAGAGGCCTAAGAAACTCAGAGTTCACGTAGCTCATTTTTGAACAAGGAAACTGAAAGAGAAGTAGCATGCCTGAGGTGATAGAGCCCGTTAGAGGCAGAGCTTGGACCAGTACCCAGAACTCTTTTTTACCACTATGCTTCCCCTTCTCTGGGTATCTCTGAAGGTCACTGTTAGGCTGGCCTCCCCTGACTGCGGGTGGCCCGTTGCCCCATTTTGGCCCAGCTCCTGGTGGGGGAGGAAAATTTGCCATCCTGCTACAACTGGTTCCTTCTTCTGTTCTGGAGCCCTTGCCTGAAATACCTGCCACTTCTTTTCTTTGTCAGAAAGTCAGACTTCTTGTGTTCAAATCCTTAATCAACCAAATGCCAGCTGTGTGACCTGGTACAAGTTACTTAGCCTTTCTAAGCCTCAGTTTCCTCATCTGTATATAAAGAGTTATAATAGTACCTATGGTGAAGTGTAAAGGGAAGGCATTGGAAGGTTTCAAGATTCTTGTGAAGATAAATGTAATGTATATCAAGGACTTGACAAAGTGACTGACCAAAGGAGCACTCAGCAAATATTAACTATGGTGATGGGGATCATGATGATTCACATAGTTCATAGCCCCCCGAAGCCGAGTTAAGTGCCCTTTGTGTTCCCACACTCTCTGGTGATGTCTCTATTATTGCACACACCACATTGTATTGTAATTGTGCCTGTTTCCCCTGCTAGATTCAGAACACCTTCAATGATTCATTCAACAGATGTTTATGGTTCACCGTGCCAGGCACTAGGGATGCAATGATAAAGCAGGAGCTCTTGGTTTAGTGCAGAGTTCCAGAAGGCATGCCAGGAAACACTAATCGTGTGAGCTTGTCTCATGGTCAGTTAAATTTGGGAAATGATGGCCATCGTAGTCCCCTCTTAGAGATCAAGGTCCATCTTATTTTAAAGGTTTTGAGGAGTCTTGTAATAAAGGAACCTATTTACTTTGTCTAGCCCAGCTTTGTCAGACTTAATAAATATTTGCTGAATAAATTGGAGTTATTTAGACAGTCCTTTTAATTTTACTATGTGCTTTGGTCCCTAGCTCAAGAGGAGGCTGAAGTGGCATAGCAATGGTTAGAGGCCCTGCTGGGAGCAAACAGCCTCTGGCAGCATAGGGACCTGTGGACTTATTGTCTGGCACTCCCATGGAGACGGGAAGCCCTGGGTTGAACAACATGAAGCCCCAGTCGCTGCAGCTGATACTAGAGGAGCAAGTTCTGGCACTACAGCAGCAGATGGCAGAGAACCAGGCAGCCTCCTGGCGGAAGCTGAAGAACTCCCAGGAGGCCCAACAGAGGCAAGCAACCCTCGTGAGGAAGCTGCAGGCCAAGGTGAGGCAGCTGCCCTTTTGGAAGGGGAAAAGAGAACCACTCTTACCCACCTCGGCACCTAGAGCTGGGTACCAGATGGGTAAGGGTTGTGGGAGGCAGAGCCATGTCAGGAGAATAGCCCACCTAGCTTGGTCAGGCAGGTCCCAGACCCCCTAGCTTTCATACATACCTTCTCCTTTAATGCTCACAAGTACTCCATGAGGTATGTATTGTATTTATTTTAAAGATGTTCATGAGGGTTAGATTAGTTGCCCCGGTTTGCTCACCTAATCTAGAGCTAACACCTGACCCTAAGTTTTCTAGGTCCTAAGCCCATAATCTTGCCTCTTCCATACAAGAAGCATATTGAGAGTGTTATTTAAATGCCCAGATAGAAGCTATAAGATGTTCTGGCCTTTACCACACTATCACCACCCAGTTCCCCTGTTCACAGCAGGTTTGCCTGAGATCCTCGGGGCCTTTGGTTTGGGCTATTTTTGCCAGCTGTGTGCATTGCCCGGGGCCTGCTCTGTTTGCCTCAGGTGTTGCAGTACCGGAGCTGGTGCCAAGAGCTGGAGAAGCGGCTAGAAGCCACTGGAGTGAGTGAGGCTGAGTTCTATGCTCCCCCTGAGCCCTCAGTGAATATACTTGTTAGGTTTCATTTGCCAACTGAAGACCTAGCAGGACTGTTAGATTCCGACCCTTAGTTCTAAGGAGGAGGAAATGTAGCTTCGGGAGACTTAATTAGATTGGAAGGAATGTGGAATTAGAGGGAAGAGGTACATTTTTCCTCCAGCAGGTGTCAGTGTTTATCTGTTTTATCCCTTTGTGGTGAAAGGTTATACTTGTGCTACTGTCTGGGTAGAACTGGTTTTGAAAAACCTCTTTACTTTTGTTCTACATTCCCCTAAGAAAAGTTCTCTGAGAGGAAGGAAAGAACCAAAACTTACTGAGCACCTTCTAGTAGGCCAGGCACTATTAGGCATTGTCATATACAGGTGATCCCCAACTTATGCTTCAACTTAACGATTTTTCAACTTTGTGCTGGTGCAGAAACTATATGCACTCAGTACACTCGTTGAGTTACAATGAGGATGTCTGGATAAACCCATCATTAAATTGAAAATATGATAAGTTGAAAACATGCTTTTGATATATGAAATGTTCAACTTAACGATGAATTTATCGGGACATGACCCCATCATGAGTCAAGGAGCATCTGTAATTGTGTCATTTAATCTGCAAAGCAATTTTCTGAGGAGAATGACATCGTCTTCATTTTGTAGCTGAAGACACTGTAACTCCAAGAAGTTAATTAACTTCCCAAGGTCCAAAAATTACTGTAGTAGAAGTAAAGGCCATTAGTGAAAGATGTATCTTATGCTTTTTTTTTTTTTTTTTTTTTAAGCAAGCCTCCCACCTCAGCCTCCCAAAGTGCTGGGATTACAGGCATGAGCCACCAGGCTTGGCCTTATTTTATGCTTCTTAAGTTGAAGATTCTTTTCACTACCAAAGGCCATCTTTCAGGAGAGGTCATTGGTTCACTTTTGGAGCAAGGGATGCAGTGGATTTACTTTCAGGATGCAGTGATTGAGAAAAGAAGCATATTGCTAACAAAAGGGACAAAGAATAAAAAGAACGTGGCTGCTGTAGAAGGGAACATCAGGGAATTGGTCTGAATGATGTCCTCTTTGGAGGTAAACAAGGTTTTTCTCTGTCTGGCACAGGGACCGATCCCTCAGAGGTGGGAAAGTGTGGAGGAGCCAAATCTGGAACATCTGCTAATCCGATTGGAGGAGGAGCAACAGAGGTGATGGACCCCAAAGTCTCTGACCTGGGTGATTGGCCAGTGGATGGAGAAGACTGATAGAAAACCTTGGTCCTGAGGGCTAACATGGATTAGAGCCATGGACTTCAGCCTTAGCCCTCTAATTCCCAGCAATGGAAAATTCTTATGATTGCCATCTTATTCCCAAGAGGTCCAAGGGTTGGATCAGACCTTTATTTTGCACTTGCTTTTACCCCTCCCCAGTGCAGGTGTGAGAGTCTAGCAGAGGTGAACACCCAGCTCCAACTGCACATGGAAAAAGCTGACGTGGTGAATAAAGCCCTTCGGGAAGATGTGGAAAAATTGACAGTGGACTGGAGCCGGGCCCGGGATGAACTAATAAGGAAGGAGAGCCAGTGGCGGATGGAGCAGGAGGTAGGAAAAACAGGGGGCTGGAACAGTGAGAAGAGGGCTGTGCACTCTTCACACTGCCCTGGTCAGTGCTTGAAGGGGTTAACTTTAGGACTTGGATGGAAACTGAGCAGTTGCTGTTAAAGTCTCTGACTATCCTTACCTGTCCACACTGGCAGCTTTTCCCTGCTCAGGCCTTCAGCTTAGTTCTGCCATTTCCTGCCTCGTCTAGGTTTTGCAGGCAGGTGGCATGACACTCAAAGCAACTCTGTTCCTACAAAAATGACTAGCTTAGGTTTTAGATGGATCTGAAAGCTTACTGAGTCCCTGGTCTGGAGGTCTGCATATCTAGATGCTAAGGAGATAGAATAGATATTGAAATTGAATGGGGAAGAAAGACCAGTTTTGGGCCTGGCATGGTGGCTCATGGCTATAATCCTAGCACTCTGAGAGGCCAAGGCAGGAGGATCGCTTGAGCTCAGGAGTTCGAGACCAGCCTGAGCAAGAGTGAGACCCTGTCTCTACTAAAAATAGAAAAATTAGCTGAGCATCATGGTGCATGCCTGTAGTCCCAGCTACTTGCAAGGCTGAGGCAGGAGGATAACTTGAGCCCAGGAGTTTGAGGTTGCTGTGAGCTAGGCTGACGCAATGGCACTCTACTCAGGGGAGTGGAGTGAGACTCTGTCTCAAAAAAAAAGAACAGTAGTTTTGGGTCCTGGGGAATTTTCAGGTAACAGCTAAAGGAAACAAACGTTTCTTGAACCTTTGCTCTTTGCAAGGTGATTTATATATTATATATTATATCATTTACTCCTCCTAATAAGTATAGGGTACTACTTCCCATTTGTTAAGTAGCTACTGCGTATCCTTTTCTAATCTAGCCCAGAGGAAGGCCATGTACCGTCCTAGGCCCTTTGACCTCTTGACTCTCACTGCCAACTTTATTAAACTCTTTGGTATAACTTGAATAGACATTCATAAGCTATTTCCTGTAAATCCCTCCTTCCTTCCCGCCAGTAGTCAGGAGGAATCTAAGACTCTTGTGTTGTCAAAAGATAGTCCTCTGTACTTTGGTATGAACTGGGTTTCTGAACACACAGTTCTTCAAGGGCTACCTGAAAGGGGAGCATGGTCGCCTTCTCGGTCTATGGCGGGAGGTGGTCACTTTCCGACGCCACTTCCTGGAAATGAAGTCAGCAACTGACAGGTCAGTGTGGGTATAAGAAAGGAGGAGGTTTGCCCCTACCAATTCTGGACTTGTGACAATGGGCTGCTGTAGAAGGGGTGATTGGTCGGGGGGAGGGCTGGAGGGGTGGGAGAGGTGGTATTGTTGGGGTCAGAAGATTTTTCCCAGACTTGCTCCTCAGGCTTCGTTGATCTCCATGCTGCCTTCCCTGGTCCCTGTTGGAATCTGCTCTTTTCCTTGCTTGTACTCAGAGATCTGACAGAGCTAAAGGCTGAGCACGTGAGGCTTTCAGGGTCCCTGTTGACCTGTTGTCTGCGCTTGACCGTGGGAGCACAGTCTTGGGAATCCAATGGCTCTGGGAAAGTGGATGGGAGGGAGCCAGCCCAGCTGCTGCTGCTACTAGCCAAGACCCAGGAGCTGGAGAAGGAAGCCCATGAGAAGAGTCAGGAGTTAATGCAGCTGAAGAGTCAAGGGGATCTGGAGAAGGCTGAACTTCAGGACCGGTAAGATGGCCTGGGGTCCCAGGAAGGGTTCACTGGGGGAAAGTCGACTCCCTTAGAGTGTTAGGAATAGGCAAGGGAGATGCCAAGAGTATTTCTACTGTGAGAAGGCAAGGAGATATGCCAGAGGGAGTCTAGTTTGAAACCTGATGCCACAGTTGGGGCTTGTTGCTGATCGCCTTCAGACTATCTTGTGGCTCGGTTTCTCTCTTGTTGATTTATAGAGCTGGCTATGACTCCATCCTCTATCAACACCACACTACTTGTCGTTCCCAGAGCAGCCAAGCTCTTCCATGCTTCCCTGCCTTTGTACATGCTGACCTTAGCCTGGAATGCCTCCCTCTCTTTTCTCTCTGCCTTATCCTTTAAGGCATAGTTGAAATGTCACCTTGTCTTTGAAGCCTTCTCTGACCTCAGTAGCCTACTAAGTTATTATGCCCTTGTGGTCTTTTTACCTGCTCGTTATAGCATTGATCTCATTGATTATTTAGATCCCTTTATTTATCTATTTATTTTCTGGTTAGGATGTTTTAATTTTGGGATTATAGTAAAATAGTTTTTAAAAAAATGATGATAAGAGGGGCAGGAACATAAGCCCCATTAAATCTCAAGGCAAAGTTCAGTTTATGCCTCATGACTAGGATTGTGTCTTCACCTATTGGTGGTATACATAAATTGCAGGACTATTTTGTTTTGTTTTTGCTTTTGGAGGCACTGAGAAACACAAAGAGATAATGTCTTAGTAAGTTTTATGTCTCTAGTGTTTTGTATTTCACCTGCTATGTGGTAGACATTTAATAAATGTTTGTTGAATGATACAATAATTAAATGAATGACCATACAATGAATTAAGGCTCTTAGAGATGATAGAGAATAAAATTATTAAGACTTTCAAAAAAACATGTAAACTCTTTGATGATATTCATTCAAGAAATATTTATTTATCCACCCATGTAATACCAAGCACAAAGCTCCAAGATATAGTGTTAAGTGATAGAGATGTTTGGTGATTTCACTGGACATGAGATTAATATCAAGAAGGTTGACCATAAACTTCTCTGAATTGCCCCCCATTTTTAACTATCAGAGTCAGAATCCTGGGCTGGAGGGACCTTGGGACTATCCCATGTGGCAATTCTGATGTTCTTATTGACTTCAGGGTGCTTGACTTCAAGATCAAGCGAGGCCTGGAAGGGCCTGGGCCAGGGCTTTCCTTCAGCTCTCGGGCCCCCAAACACGTGTTCCAGCCCTGAGATGTGGTAAATCCCTGCATGTGTCTGAGTGGCTTTTTGCTTCCCCCCCAGTTCAAGGCTATAGCATCATGTGGTACTCAGGGAGTGCAGAGGGGCTGGGGGTGCCCAGGGGATTCTGGGGAGGCTGCAGTGAGAGTGTCTGTGTTGGGCTGGGGTATGCTGCACAGTCGCTCTGTCCATATGCTTGGGCTGCCCAGGTGACAGTGCTATGTCTTCTCTTTAGGGTGACCGAGCTCTCTGCTCTGCTGACCCAGTCTCAGAAGCAAAATGAAGATTATGAAAAGATGGTAAAGGCTCTGAGAGAGACGCTGGAGATCCTGGTACATGATTCTTTGTTCTGGAAAGAAGTTGAGAGTAGGCTTGTAGGTTTCTTGTCCTTTATGGACAGATAGTGCAGGATACCAGTTAAATGTATCTTGATGAAATAATCTAAAGGTAAAAAATAAATTTTGGCTGAATCTGAAAATTAATTAACTCATTCATTCATTAAATAAATATTATTAATTGTCTACTGTTCCTACTGTATTCCTAGGGAAACTACAATGGCACATGTATGCAGTATGTCCTTATCAGAGAGAGGTGGCACATGCATTAAGAAACACACTGGCAAATTAGTGAGTCACCAGGAAGTGGATTGTGGAGAGATTGAAAACCTAGTCATATGGGAAACAACTGAGGAGTATGGCAATGTTTAGCCTGGAGAAAAAAGGGCTTGAGGCCTTTTGAAGACTCATGAAGACATGGTTGCTTCCTTCGCATAACTGAAGGACTGACAATAGGAAGAAGAGGGTTGACTTGTTTGATGTTTTCTAGGGCAAAACCAGTGTCAATGGCTAGAAGTTACAGGGTGGTAGAGTTTGTCTCCCAGCTAGAGCTGTTTAGTAGTTGAGGAGTCTGTCTTGTGAAGGAGTCAGGTTTTGGTCACTGGCTTAATAACTGCCAGGGATGTTACCCAAGGGATTCTCTAAGGTTAGATCTTAGAATCTCTGGCTTGATTCCATGTTTCCTTTCATCTCTACATGTTTTCAGTTCCTGATTTTAGGCAGCTCCCGTCCCCCTATCCATATGCACAGCCCTAATCTTCTCATCCAAGCTGGGATCAACTGGGAGCCAGACTTGTTTGTGTCTTCTTGATTCCTTTTTATTTAATATTAGGAATTTGCCAATTCCAATATCCACAGGGTTCAGATAATGTAAATGAGCAAAGCGGGTTCAGTTGTAAGAATTCTGGTTTTCCAGTGCTGTCAGATTTAGTTTTCAGTACTGCAGGGAACACCTGAGCTCAGTATAAAGGAAACCATGAGGAGTGGTAGTGATTGTGGGACCCTGAGGAATAAATGTCTCATCTAAAGGAGGCTCCGGTGTTCAACTTCAGTACATCGTTGCCCTGTACAAATGGGGGCTGGGTGTGGCCTATATGTCAACTTTTTGAGAGAAGCTAGAAAAATATTAATTTTCTATTTTTATTTAAAATCTCTCAATTTATAAATACTGATTCAAATTTTGTATAGGCCAATTAAAACATAGCTGCGCTATGTCTTCAGGCTTTCACTAACTATGATAGGAAGGAAGAAAGGAGATCTTGAGTCTTCAAGATTATTTCTGGCTTTGGGGCTAGAGGTTTCTCTGGTTTAGCCTTAGGTCTCAAGCATCAATCTACTGTGCAGAGACAGCAGCCATCCTGCATCCGGTAACAGCTCACATTTATTGAGCATTTGCCTCGTGTCAGGCACTATTGAGTAATTTATTTATTTATTTATTTTTTTTTTTTTGAGACAGAGTCTCACTCTCTTGCCTGGGGCGAGTGCCGTGGCGTCAGCCTAGCTCACAGCAACCTCAAACTCCTGGGCTCAAGCAATCCTACTGTCTCAGCCTCCCGAGTAGCTGGGACTACAGGCAT
>CAUYSK010124764.1:0-26599 GCA_963575035.1 Avahi laniger | reverse complement strand
GTCTCTACTAAAAATACAAAGAAATTAGCTGGACAACTAAAAATATATAGAAAAAATTAGCCGGGCATGGTGGCATATGCCTGTAGTCCCAGCTACTCGGGAGGCTGAGGCAGGAGGATCGCTTGAGCCCAGGAGTTTGAGGTTGCTGTGAGCTAGGCTGACACCACGGCACTCTAGCTCAGGCAACAGAGTGAGACTCTGTCTCAAAAAAAAAAAAATTTTTTTTGGAGGATGATGGAACTATTGTGTATCCTGATTATGGTGGTGGTTACATCAGTACACACACATCTTAAAACTCCTAAAAATATACACCAATGTGTGTGTCTTGATTGTGATGGAGAACTCATTAATAAACTCAATAAAATGGTTGAATTTTATTCTGTGTACATTATACCTCAATAAAGTTCATTTGTTGAAAAAAGAAAGCCTCCCCACCACAATCCCACTCCTTAAAAATAACTACTACTGGCAATTTAGTGTGTACCACGCTGATGTAAGCATCTAACATAACAGATTTTCCAATTGCATAAATGGGATCACTGTATACAATATATATTGTGATTAATATTGTTTTCTTCAATTAGAAAGCTTAGACAGGGCGGGCACAGTGCCTCACGCCTGTAATTCTAGCACTCTGGGAGGCCGAGGTGGAAGGATTGCTTGAGCTCAGGAGTGTCAGACCAACCTGAACAAGAGCAAGACCCTATCTCTACTAAAAATAGAAAAAATTAGCTGGGCATGGTGGCGCGTGCCTGTAGTCCCAGCTGCTACGGAGGCTGAGGCAGGAGGATCACTTGAGCCCAGGAGTTTGAGGTTGTTGTGAGCTAGGCTGACGCCACTGCACTATAGCCCAGGCAACAGAGTGAGACTCTGTCTCAAATAAACAAATAAGAAATAAATAAGAAAGCTTAGACAGATGCATATATATATATATACACACACACATATATACATATACATTCTATATATAAAATCTTTATGGATCTACTATATTTTAATAGTTATATTGTATATAGATAAAACCTCATTTAACTGGTCTCCTGTTGGGTATTTGGGTTGCTGCCAATTGTTTGTTATTACTAGCTGTGCTACTATAGATAGCCTTGTGCATATATCTATTTGCAAGTATATTGATAAGATATACTTCTAAGAGTCAGATTACTGGGTCACAGGGTATGTGCAATTTGAATTTACATAGCTACGGATATATTACCTTCAACAGAAGCAAGTAAAAAGTTTGGAATGAGATATGGGTGCATTTTCTACTTTCCCATTCCAAATCCGTGAACTTCTATCTTTCATAGGACCATGCCGATATTGAGTGGAAGTTTGCAAGGACAAAGCTCTGGATGAGTTACTTTGATGAAGGTGGTACCTTGCCACCTCCTTTCAACATCATCCCCAGTCCCAAGTCATTTCTATACCTTGGTAACTGGTTCAACAACACCTTCTGCCCCAAAAGAGACCCTGATGGTAGACGGAGAAGGCACAACTTGAGAAGCTTCACAGTAAGGATTTTACAAATTGTGTATCTTTTAAAACACAACTGTTTCCTCCCCTTCCTCTTTCCTGACACTTCCTATCTTAAACATCATAAAATAACACCAACGTACATATGCTCTGGGGGGTTGTCATGCAAGAGCTCCTGTGTCATTTTCCAGTCTTCATATTTAGAAATATATTCAGATGGATGGGTGGGTAGGGCGCTGGGAGACTGCTGAAGTAACCTCTCTTTCCATTTTCAATTACAGGAACGTCATGCTGATAGCCTGATACAAAATCAACATTATCAGGTAAAGCTTCCTCGCAGGGACAAAGCGCAGTAGTTCTTGGCTGGTTCTGTGGAGTAGAAGTCCACTCTGGCTATATCTGGACATGACCCCGCTTGACTGGGGTGGGAGGGCTTAGAAAGGCTATAATTTATCAAAGGTTGAAGTAGCTCTTCAGAGTGGAATTGCCTGCTTTAAAATCCTGTTCACAGCCCTTTAACCCTGCCTCAGCTTGATCAGCAACATCCCTGGCTTAGAAAGCCACCTTCCTGGAAAGTAAGTAAAATAGAATATGTAGTTGGTCAGTCAGTTAACAAATATTTGAGTAGTTGTTGTACATAAAACATGACACTGGAGAAATCGCTATGAACTAGAAAGATGAGGTCTTTTTGCCCTTATGAAGTTTATCATGTAATAGGGATAAAGGAAAAACTACAGTTGACCCTTGAACAATACAGGTTTGAAATGTGTGGGTCCATTTATATGTGGGTTTTTTTTCAGTCAAAAGCAGATGGAAAATATAGTATTCTCAGGCTGTAAAACCCACCTATAGAGAGGGTCAACTTTTTGCACGCATGGGCTGTGTAGGGCAACTGTAGAACTTGAGTATGCACAAATTTTGGTATACATGGGAGGTCCTGGAACCAATCCCCCATGTATCCCAATGGACGACTGTATTAAAATTAAGTGATTACAAAGCAAAACCTGCTGTGAAGAAAAAGTACATAGGGTAATAGGAATATATAATAAGTAAGGAATATATAACAGAAGGAAACTAACCTCAATGAAGTAAAAGCTTATCTGAATGTCAGGAACTTACATCTTTATAAATGAGAACATGACTTTAGTCAAAGAAATTGGTAAACACGTCAGCATTATAAAAACAAGTAATAAACCTAATAAACATTAGGGCACTCTTCTCACCAGTTAGAAAACAACCAAGCATCCAAATATCTGGAACATCTCTTGAAAGCAATCCTTTCAAATCACAAATAAGAGACAACTCTTTCTCCTTCTGATCAAAAGAAACCCAAAGTAGGAAAATGTTCTGGCAGGCTTAAAGGAAATCCATCCTTATTCTACAAGTCACTTCTCCTAACTTTGTTCCTCTTAGGCCATAATTAACAAAAGAAACAGAAAATACAGTATTTGGTAGGTAACCCTTCTCTCACTATTGCCACCTCCAACCCTTATTATTTTCACAATAATGAATCTTAGGCAAGATTCACTGCCTTCATTTTCTGCTTCATAGTCCTCACAAAAAAAATTGGTTCCTGCACATCTCAGTGACTTCTTCAAGTCTACATAGTAATAGAAGTAATAAATATAGCATTGTCTATTATTACCATAGGCCTTGAAATCACATTGAAATAGAATTCTAATTTTGACATTTACTAGTTCTGTGATCTTGGACAATACAGTTAGCCTCACTGAGCCTTAGCTTCCCCATATGTAAAATGGGGATAATAATAAAACTTAACTAACAGTGTTGTGGTGAATATTGAGGGATATGTGTGTGTGCTGCATGGCACAGTGCTTGACAGATTGCAATAAGTGGTAGTCTCATCATCATCATCACTAATACAAATCATAGTGACCATATGTGTGCCATTCCCCTAGAGGCTAAGCAAAAAGAGGCCATTCCTGCAAAGGAGAAGTGTATATTGACTCAGAAAAATATCTTCACTATGTAATTAGTGGACATTGAAATCAGCAGACTTAATGACTTTGAGGAAGACTCTCTCAACTTCATAAAATTAGGAAAAAACTCTCATTTTATTATACCAGGAGCATTAAAGTTTAATCCAGCCTAAATGGAAAGGATATTAACTATGATCATTCCAGGATTATTCCACTTTCATTATTCTATATATGTGAATACATGTTTAACTCTATGCTTGGATAGAAAATTTTCCCTTAGAGTAAATTTGATTTTACTGGCCCACTCTGCCACCAAATTCAGAGATACAATAATTTGTTTAGCCAATGGATTTAACTTATTTTTTGCAGTAAAAGGCTGGATCCTGTGAGGATTTTCTATTGCAAAGGTGGTGTAAGCATGTTTTATTGCCTATGTATGTTTCTTATTTTATTGAGAACCTGAGAAATAAACTGAATGCTTCTTCATTTTTTTTTTTAATTCCAGGAAGTTATCAGAAATTTAGTCAAAAGATATGTGGCTGCTATGATAAGAAATTCCAAAACAAATGAGGGGCTAACAGAAGAAAATTTTAAGGTAATCATGAAATTGTTTAATTTCTCATTTCACATTTCTTAAGCGTCATTTAATCTTCACAGTGTTTGAGGTTTCCGATGATGAAATTTCACCTGTCTGTATAATACTGCAAAATCAGCTACAATTCTTTTTCTCTTAGAATTGTCTGTCATTCAGTAGATGGAGAGATTTTACCAATGTTTGTCACACCACAATCAGTTTTATAAACAAAAGAAATCTGCCCTATGCATTCTTTTAATATTCTAGGTGTTTCTTGTTGCAGAAATTGAATGCTTTAAATGATGTGGCAAGGATGCATAGTGAGAGGCAAGATAGCAAAGAGAAGATGCCTGGAGATGCGGGGAGTTAGCTACGCTCCCAGCAAAAAATCGGATCCTTTAGGTAGGGGTCATTGCAAAGGATAAGAAAATAATAGAAAATGGAAAATAATGGAAATAAAAGAATACACAGAGATGAAGGTATAGTTTTATAGATTTATAAAGATAATAGACAGTAGTGGGATACTCAGGGGACCTGTGATCTCTCCATCAATCACAAAGGCCAAGAGTGAAGTTTTACATGGGCATTTATAGGTACAGTGTTCAGTTGCCAGGGTAACAGATTTACATAATAACAGGTAGTTCGTCTTAGGTTAAAAGTTTTTCAAAAGGCTTCTTCAGATCCCTTAACTAACTCTATCTACGTGAACAAATGATTACAAAATCTTTCAAAGACTAACTTCTAAGTTCTAAGGTAAATTTATCACTTAACAGAAGGGTTAAACAGAGATATAGTGGCTCCATATTTTCTTTATCAAGTTATTGTGTATCGAGACAGGTAGTCAGGAGTTTAAGTAGGAACTGTCCCTTGAGCTAATTGGTTTTAGCCACAGGTGTTTGTCTGTTGGGTGGGCATTCTTCGATCAGTTCTCATTCTGTGGCTCCTAGCAGACCTGCTTTGCCTTTCAAAGCAAGTCTGAACCTCAGGTCTGAGAATCTTGGCAGCGCCATCCTGGGAAGCCGCCGCCACTGATCTTTCAGATGCCCTCCTGAGGTGAAGCAGCTTTTGATATGCAAACTAACACATTCACATATTCCTTCAGGGGAAAGCCCTGTAAAACTCCTGAGACCATTTATGTCTCTAATATAGTTATATTAATTTATGGAGCAACATGGAGACTTAAAGGTCTTCTTTACTTAAAAGATATAAGACCAAAACTTCTATTATTAAATCTAAGGTCTTAAGAAACTCTACCATTAAACATTAAAATTCTCCTACTATTAGCATTAGCCTAAAACAATGGTTCTCAAACCAGGGGCAATTTTGTTCCCCACTTCACATTTGGCAATGTCTGGAAATATTTTTGGTTGTCACACGGGCATCTAGTAGGTAGAGGCAAGGTTGCTACTAAACATCCTACAATGAACAGGACAGCCTCCCACAACAAAGACTTATCCAGCCTATCATGTCAATAGTGCTGAGGTTGAGAAACCCTAGCCTAGCACACACCTGTATTTTCTAAGGCACATAGAAAGGTAATTATCCTAATCCATAGACATAACTCATCTATGAGGGTCTGCCATGTGTCAAGCATTCCACTAAGTGCTGGGGTACAGCAGCAAACAAGATCTAACCAGCCCCCACTCTCGTGAAGTGACAAACGATAATAATATAGGGTGATGAATGATTGAATATTCTGACAGGGCACTGTGGGAACACAGAGAGGAGAGACACTAGGAATTGAGGATCAGGACAGGCTTTCCAGAGGAAGTGATGTTTAAGCTGAGACTTAAAAGAGGAGCCAAATAAAGAGAGTTGGGAAGAAGAGTGTTGTAAATAGAAAGAACAGCACAAGCAAAGGTCCAGCCAGAGGCAAGAGAGAATATGTCCATATGAGTGGACCATAGAGAGCCTGGGAAAAGAGTAGGAAGAGATGAAATTGGAGAGAGTGACACGTGCTATGCCTTGAAAAACCTTGTAGTCCATGGCATAGCATTTCTACTTTTTCCTAAAGTAAGTGACAAGTTACTAACAAATTTTAAGCAGGGGGATGACATAATATTTAAACTTTTAAAATGTCTTTTAAAGGAACAATCTAGTATCTAAGAAGTCAGTTAGAGAAGACATTTCATAGGATCTTGAATGAACAGGACCGCCTATCCCAAAGCAGTCTCATCACCTGACATTCCACTTCTCTAGTTTCATTCTTTAGAATCCTAAAAGCTTTTTTCTCTTCAGTAGTCCTTTTATATGCAGAGGTGAGAGCCAGTGCCCTAATCTAATACCTTAACTGTTAAGTAACATTTTAGCAGGGATTAGCACTGATGGACACACATCAACAGACTAAGCTCTGCTCAAGTGTTAACTAGTCCTGAATCAACTTAACACATTGCACAATTTTTCCAATGGCCAGCCCTGCCCACAAAAGTATTAATGTTTTTCTTCTGCTTGAATAATGGGAGATTTTTCTGGTAGTTTGTGTACTTTGCGATTTGCTACTAGGCAAAAGCTGGAACATTCCAAAGGTATCCAGTGTGCCTACTTTGAACTAAAGACTAAGCTTCTTTAATAATATGTCTCCTCTCTTTCTCTAGGAATTAAAGCAGGACATCTCCAGCTTCCGATATGAAGTGCTTGACCTCTTAGGAAACAGAAAACACCCAAGGAGAAGCTTTTCCACTAGCAGCACTGAACTCTCTCAGAGGGATGATACCAATGATGGCAGTGGTGGGGCTCGGGCCAAATCCAAGAGTGTCTCTTTCAATTTAGGTTGCAAGAAAAAGGCCTGCCATGGGCCACCTCTCATCAGAACCATGCCAAGAGCCAGTGGTGCCCAAGGGAAGTCAAAAGCTGAGTCATCAAGCAAACGCTCCTTCATGGGTCCTTCTCTCAAGAAACTGGGTCTCCTATTCTCCAAATTTAATGGTCATATGTCTGAGCCCAGTTCAGAGCCAATGTACACAATTTCTGATGGAATCATTCAGCAGCACTATATGTGGCAGGACATCAGATATTCTCAGATGGAGAAAGGGAAAGCAGAGGCCTGTTCTCAAAGTGAAATTAACCTCAGTGAGGTAGAATTAGGTGAAGTCCGGGGCGCTGCTCAGAGCAGTGAATGCCCCCTAGCCTGTTCCAGCTCTCTTCACTGTGCATCCAGCATCTGCTCCTCAAATTCTAAACTTTTAGACTCCTCAGAGGATGTATTTGAAACTTGGGGAGAGGCTTGTGACCTACTCATGCACAAATGGGGTGATGGACAGGAAGAACAAGTTACAACTCGGCTCTAAGTCAAGCCCCTATAATCTGTCCTGGAACTCAACAGAAAATTTGTAATTTCCTTGCTGTCAGAAGTAACATAGAATATGATTCCCTCACTGTCCCCCTAGAAAAGAGAGTGAAACTCCTATTATTTTCATCATCTTTTATAGCCACATTATCCATTTTTTGTTGTTTTATTTTTAGTATTATCATTTGCCTTTTTATACCTATAAACACTAAGTCCATCTCACAACCAACTGAAGGGGTGTTGCCTCTAATCAGCAGAGGTGCAGTCAGGTGCTTAAACCCTTTTGCTTTTCTTTTCTTTTTTTTTCTTTGCTTTTCTTACCCTTGCTTCCTTTAAGCTCCAGGTGCCACATTGCTACTGTTGCTGCCACACAGATTCCTGATCACCCTTGGGATCTCATGCCATTTTCCCACAGAGCTGAGGGATGTGGTCAGCAGTCCCCACCAGCTATCAGATAAGGCAAACTAACATGCCTATCTTTGTTGCCATTCAGTGCTACATGCTACCCATGCTGGTTCAATTAACAGCATCAAAGGAAGGCTGAACAGACTCCAAAGAATTGTCAGCTCATGGCTTTTAGGTATAATTGGCTTGTTTCATTTTTAAACACTACACCTTATTGTGGGGGCTGTTGATTTTGTTTCTTAAAGATGTGTTAGTTTCCTGATGGGTGCCAATGAGATATTTACCCCATAGCATATGTCACATCTAGTAAGTTAGGTGAATTCCTTTCCTGTGTTTGTGCGTTTCAGTTAACTTACTACATTTTAAAATTTGATAGTATCAAAATTAGTATTTAGGATGTGCAGTGTTTTTTAAAAACTTCTACTGCACTCTAACAAACAGTAACTACATCTGATACTTTGGCAAGAAAAAATAATTAGCTGGTATATTTGTAGGGTTCTATCTACTCTTGATAGTTTGAATCATTGCTATCAAAGCATTTCTAAGATAAAAGCCTGGATTTGAAATATATTTTATCAGAAAAACGACATACTGCTGAGGTGTTGAAATCTGAAAAAAGAAAATATTCATTTTAATTAATTGCTTTATGAAAAAATAACGAAACAATTTTAGGTCTAGATAACCTAATTCAGATCACAGTTTTAATATTCATTGCGGGCAGAGGACATTGCATATGTAAACTTATGTTAGAAATATAACAACTTTAGTGGATTCATGGAACTATGAACATGATCCAAATTCTACTATCTTCAAAGAAGGCTGCATTTATGCATCAAAAAAATTACTTTCTATAGGCTATGAGTGTCTCATCAGAATACAAAGGTTCAAGTTAAAAAATGAAGTCCATAATGTATATGGTTATCATTTTAAACTTGATAACCACTGAGTGATAACCTGCTGAGCAAGAATGGTTTTTACCAACATTAGCACAAAGCTTTCCTCAATTCAGACTCTAATGTATGACCTGAAACAACTCTACGTTTGGTTCCTGGAGATTAAATTAACAGAGTGTAGCCCAGAAAAGTCAAAGAGTTAGTTAGGTGTCACCCTATCCTTTTAAACGTCAACACCAATAGGAATCCATTTAAATTTATGCACGTAATTTCTGGTAAAAGTGAAATGAGGAATTTTCAAACAATGTAAACATACCTCCAAACTAGGTTTTCACAGTGTAGTTTCTGTTATTTGAATTGATTCCCATCTCTGCCCCTATCCTAAGTGACTAATGGTCAAAATGTTTCACAAATTGGGGCCTGGAATGAGGAGGAGAGGGAACAGGAGGAGGTGTTGAAGAATAAAGCTCAGATCCAGGCAAAAGTGATCAAGAGAAAAAGCTGCATCAAGACCCATTTGGCATGAGGTTGTCTTAAAATAATCCCTTGATCATCTCTGAAGTGGTTATTTACTCAAACCCAACTTCTCCTCTACTTCACTAAGTGGGACTCATAAATGGCCCTGACATTAATAACAGGTTACTTTCCAGAAAGGTTTCTAAAGTTACAGATTCGACTTTCCCAATTGTCAAATTCACTTTGAATAATAATAGAACCTGGGCTACATTCCTAACTCATATTAATGACACTAAAAAAACCCCCAGTATATAATAACCCTTTCATCAAAAGGAAAACGTTTCTCACAAATGTATGTAACTTTTGATAATCTAGGCATAACTGTTCTAGCAGGTTTTTTAAAAACCAGTTTGTCAGAAAACAGGGCAGACAAGGAGACGTGTTGCAAAATCGTCTTCTGTCAGTTATGTTCCAAAGAAAATGTATAAATTGATCTTTACTGCTGGAAGAAACCAGTGTCATATTTCATGGGAGTACATTCCCTTTCAGATCTTCTCAAGGTTATTGTCTTTGTGACTTGGGCTTAAGATTTTACTAGCTAGGTTGAGGCCTCATATAGAATGGGGGTTAAAGCTAAACAGCTATTGCCCTAACTTCCATGTTGGTGACACTAACATTTTTATTAATTCTAACTCAAAGTAGAAACTAGGAAGGTAAAGAGATTTTTTTCACTTTTCTATCCTCTTGATCAGTTATAAAAAAATGTATTTCAAATGAAAATGCTTAAGTACATCCTCTGACCCCAGAGAAGATATAAGGCAACTTGAGAGTAAACTTAAAAATGTAAACAGGTAGAGAACCTTAGAGAGGATCTACTCTATTTCAACCTCCTATTTTAGAAATAGGAAAAAAAGCAGCCCAGAAAAGGATAACTTCCTCAAAGTAACATAGTTGATAAACCCAAATCTTCTTGATCATAGAAACAAGACATTTATTAAACATACATGTTATATATAGGAGATGTGAAAATGAAAAGGCCACTACATCCTTTTGTTCATTTGTCTAAAATGCTGTGAACTCAAACTTTCAGACAGACATATTTAAAGTTTAAAATATACTACGAAGTCAAATTATAAATAATACAAGAGTCATTCATTACTTGTCTAAAATATCCATATCATGGTTCACCTCCATTACAGTTGGCTTTTTTATCACTTCTACACATCTTGGATTCATTTGTTTGATCCCACAATTAAAGTCTCCTTTATAAGGGTAAAACTATTACAAAGAAAATGTCTGAATTATACTAGAAAATGACCGTTGTTGAAGTATCTCCTGCACTTCTAGCTTTAAGTCCAGTGGAATACAAAGACAGAGGAAAGATTCTAAATTCAAAATCATTTCTGGAAGATGCCACATTTTAAAGGGATATAAATACTCCAGGTTATGCTTTTGTGTTCTTACATGGGGATATTGAAAAATTGCCAGTTCTTTTTGCCTCTCATAATCAATTTTCATTCCACTGTGACCTAATAGGCTATTTCAACTAAGTCCAAAACATCCAAATACCTGCCTGCAATTTGATTATAGAATTTTTTGAAAAAACTAAGGCCCCCACCTTTTGAATTACTTCAATATCATTTTCAAAAAGAACTTTATAGTTTTTATGACAGTGTAAAACATCCTCTAAAATTTCAATGGGAACTTCAAAGAAAAATACGAGGCCATACCTTAGCCAGAAGATATAAATAACCATTTGGTATTCATATTGCATTGTGGGTGAGACTCAAGTGGTACTTTGACTAATAGTTTTAGTGGTTCAGCTCTTGGTTTGTTAAATCATCAGGTAAAAAGTACCAGAAGTTAGGCAGAAATTCCTTTCTGTTTAAAAGTACATAAGAAAAACTGAGCATATTATTTTGGTGATCAAGTTTTTGAAACAGCACCAATAAACAGATTGCTCATATATAGTCAATGTATTAATAAATTTAAGTGTTTGGATCATTTAAATAACCCCTTCATACCTAATTTCACAGCTTATCCTCCCCCCAACCCCTGCAGCTTTACCTCAAAACTACGTGTAGATTTGACTTGCTTTATCTAGATAAGTGCTCCAAATATCCACCTAGCCACTGGGAATTGAGTACCCCCATTGAATGTAGGCCTTACTTTTTAGTACAGAGAAATATTGTTTCTACTGTTTCCAATGACCCTTTCAATAACTTTTTTGCAACAGATTTCCAAGAGTTGTTTTGCCTTGCTTTGCCCTTGTGGCGGATGTTTGTAAAAGTGAGAATCTTGTCTGTGTAGACACACACATACACACAAGATGAAACTTAACAGCATTTAATCATTCTGGCCTTGGCCCTTCCTCCCTTTCGGTAATTACTAGATCATTTTGAAAAGGGGAAGCAGGAATAACTTTTCAATGAAAGGACACTTCCTGAGAGTTGGAAAGGAATTGCTAAAATGAACTGCCATGACAACATCCTCTGCAACACAACTGTTATATTGAGAGCTATTAGGATTTGGGTTTCTGGTTTTAAGAATAAATAAAAGTATTTAGATCGTAAGAAAAACAATTGACCTGTAAAATATAAAAATACACATTTTGGCAAAATAAAGTCTGCATGTCTGCATACTTCAGATTTACTGCATACCTGAGATTTGCTGCAATTACTATTCACATGCTGATATGTGGCCTAGGATTTTCATCTGTGTGGTGATCCAGAGGAGGCGCTAGCAGGTGGCTTTTGAGAACTTTTAGAAAATGCAATGTTTAAGAAACAGAAGAGTTAACTGATGGAATGATACAGGCAGCAAGCCAGTGTGCTGCAGCATCTTTAAGCTCAGTATCTGTGTTATCCCCCATTCTGGAGTGGATGTGTAACTTGTGCTTGTTAGTTTATTGGACCTGAGCTGTGTTCTTTCTTTTTCTAAAGCTATCCCATCAGTGTTTGTGGTACTTGAGAGACATATACATATTAAGAATTATAATATTTAC
The DNA here is from genome assembly GCA_963575035.1 of Avahi laniger. Lineage (NCBI taxonomy): Eukaryota > Metazoa > Chordata > Mammalia > Primates > Indriidae > Avahi > Avahi laniger. The sequence goes on along the minus strand of CAUYSK010124764.1, from coordinate 14,571 downwards.
TTATAAAATTAAGTGGAATGTCCTTATGCCAAAATTAGTTTTCTTATCTGATGTGATTAAGTTGTGAAAGCTCTGGGAAGGCTTCCTGTTACTACACAAATGAATGGCAAACAATTTCTGTAGTAACAGAGCCCACAAATTTTGATAATTGTAACCAACCTTCATACATCCACAAGGGTAGCATGCATTTGTTCCACTCTCCTCTCCCCCTAAAAAACCTTTACAACTCTAAGTGACTTGATAGAACCAAAAAAGACTAGCTGAAGAAATAGGGTAGGAATGGCCTACAGTATGAAGGTTATTTTCACCAATTTGCAGCATATTTTTCCCTTTGACAGGTTTCAGGGCAACATAACATCCCAGGAGCTGTACCTCAAGATGAGCACACACCCCAAAGCATTGTCCTCAGTGGCACTTGCACGAACAGGTGGCAGTGTGCCTTTTATTTAAGCGTAAGGTAGCCAACCATTTGCAAGTACAGTTAAGCTGGGCTTGGCCATTTTGTCTTTTCCCAGGAAGTTCAATATATTCCCAAAATACTCATTACCACCAATTGCCTTCCAACCTAGAAATCCTGACAGTTCTCCAGTCTTATACAACCTTAAAACTGACCCTTGGAAGAAAGAATGGAGGCTTTCGATTTTTTGCTGCGGTTGAGGGATTTAGATGGTGGTAGCAAAGAGACAGACAGAATAGCTTTTAAAGTAAGGGCATGTGGATAATACACACCTTAAAACATAGGGCTAAACCACCAAATTGCCAAATTTTTTGGATGACCAAATTGGAGTTACCTGATTTAAAAAATGTCGTTTAAAACATTAATGGTTAATACAGTAACATCACCATTTTCTCCTTCAACAAAATCCAGAAATGCAACGGTATATGAAAACTAGCTCTGAGCCTGTAAATCATTTTTCAAATTTTGGGCATTTCATATGGTAGCATGTTCTCACCTTGGAATCACTGTACATATTTATTTATAAGTTCAACCCACTATAACCACAGTAAGGTTACATTCTAAATTGTGCAGTATCACAGATTGGCTTTCATAAATACATATTGAGCAATTACTGGATTAGTTTCTGTAAACTTTATGAGAAATAAAATGGGTTTGCCAAACTCTACATGAAAGGGAAATAAAAGCTAAAATTGAGGGTAGTGTGGAATGAAGTCAGATTATTTATCTGGTGTCATGTTTTAGCCTCATAAATTTGGAACAAAGTGGGATTATAAAGCAATGAGACTGATATTTTTGTAAACGTACCAGAATTTATGCACCCAAATGAATGTTGTCCTTCAAAGTAGCCACCTTAAGAAGCCGCAAACCCATATTCTAATGATGTTGTCATTACCCATTTTGGACTTCGGCTTTTGGGATGACTTTCAAAATCCACAATACAATCTCTGAATATCCTCAGTGGTACAAAATCATGATCCTGTGAGATTAAATTTTTGTAAATAGTCTGCACATGTACCCCACAGATAGTTTAAAGGAATTTTAGATCCATATTTGGTAAAACATTAAGTGATCAAGCTGAGTACTACTTTTACTGGTACATAAAAAAATTACACAATAGGCACCTTGACAGGCACAATTATAAAATAATAAGATTGTCTCTTGTTTGCTTTTTAAAAAAGTGACCTAGAACTACTCTTTGGAATCTAGTTTTTTCCTTATCAACTTTATTCAATAATTTATTTACAATTACCTGCATCTATTTAAAGTTACAATTCGGTGAGTCTTCGCAGTTGTATATGCGCCTGGAACCACCAACCAAAATCAAGATACAGACTATTTCCATCACCCCCTAAAGATTCCTCGTTCCCCTTTGCAGTCTGGAATCTGGTTTCAAACATGCTTGGAGCAGTGACAGCTTTACTGGAATAAGCGTATAGGCTCCCAAAGAGGATACTTTAAAGAGCAACATATTTAGGTACAAAATCACTGATTTGGGATCAACCACAAATGATTTAATCCTTGAAACATTAGGTATTTAAATAATAAAATACATTCTGAGTTCCAATGGCTTTGTTGTAAATAAAGTCAGAATTGGCTCCCCAAACCTCATTTGATATGTAAGAAATGACATTTTATAATGCAGAGGCTGTGATACTAGACTGTTAGCAGGAAGGGGGAGCAGTAAAGAAAAACCTCCAGCCTCCACAGAGAAATGGAGGGGAGGGCTTTGAACTCAGAAGCAGCCATGGTAGCGGCAGTGGTAGGAGGCTCTAGAAAGAGGATGACAGCAGCTAGGTGAATTTTCAGGTCATTTGAAAATCACATGTTCAGATTAGGTGTTTTCTTTATAAAATCTAATCATATCATTTAAAGTATAGCTTCATCACTTTGCGGTCACACGTAGGACTTCCTTTTAAGCAATCAGTTTAAATATCCAAAACAAAGTAACCTGTAGTCTGATAAGCAGTGATAACTGTACTTAGTATACTTGGGCAAGAGAAGCAGTCAGAATTCTCAAGTGTCTAACAGGATCGCTGGAAACAATGGCACTAAGACGAATGTGTGAGCACATGAGGAGACCTCTAAACTCAATGGGTTAACACATTAGTCTGTGGTTTACTTAATGTTAAAGGAAATCTAATTTGATAAGTTACTAACTTTAAAATTAACTGTCCAAATTACATCCAAGGTAATGCCACATGTTCCCTTACTTTAACTGTAAAGACATAGACCTTCTTTAGGACATTTCAGTTCAGGATAAACATCCTTCTCAAGCAAAGATACTTTTTGTTTTTTACAACATCGAATGCAAGATGGCAATATTTGAACACTTCACAGGATTCTATTTCTTCAAAATTTCTCAAAAATGGGGTTGAAATTGTGGATGTGGAGTTTCTTCCTACTTAAAACAATGAATGTAGTTTGGAGCTACAGGTTAACATTTGATAGCTGGAAAGAAAGAATACTAGAAAATACAGGCTATGCTTAATTCACTTTCTTAGGCTAGTTGGCGGCCCTAATCACACATCACTATACAGAAAATGTTTGTGTTAAATTTAAGGTTAAAATTATGTCTCCTGAGCTTAATCACAAAAAGAGAAAATTCCAAATATGTTTGTATAAATGGCATTTTGGCTTTGCAGACTATTTTAAAAGCTAAAACCTCTTTGAGTAACTATTACTTTTATTTAAACACTTTCTGTAAGAAGTGCATAGTATCAACCTTAACTGTATTAAAAAATCTTGTACAGTAAAATAATTTTGTGTATTTTTAGCTTCAGTATAAAGGAAAATAAAGCATTTAATTCCCCCCCCAACAAAATGTATGGTGTTTTGTTCCTCCCTTTTTCAAAGTAATCATTTATAGCCACCTGTTATTAATAAACATTTATGAACAATGGATTTTTACACTGTAATTTGATAGCAAAAACACTAATGGGAGACCTCCACAGTCTAATATATTTTGAAAAGTATGTGATTAATAAACATTATCATTCTAATTTTTATTTCCCATTAAACAAAGATAATATTTAAAAATTTAATAATCAGGCTGGGTACAGTGGCCCATGCCTATAATCGCAGCACTTTGGGAGGCTGAAGTGGGAGGACTGCTTGAGCCTAGGAGTTTGAGACCAGCTCGGGAAAGAGGTGTGGTGGCATGCACCTGTAGTTCTAGCTACTAAGTAGGCTGAGATGGGAGGATCCCTTGAGCTGAGTTTGAGATTGTAGTGAGCTATGATCACATTACTGCACTCCAGTCTGAGTGACAGAATAAGACCCCCATCGCTTAAAAAACTTTAATAATCACTCATAAAGAACTATGAGATGATGAAATAAAAGGAACAATACAGCTTTAAAGCTACAGCTACAACGCTGGGAAACTTTATAGGCCTGATCCTGGAAATTTATTATTATTTATTCACTACCCAAAGTATGATACATGTTGTACAGAACAGTTTGAATCTGTGATTCAGTGAGAAGACATATAAACCAAGGTTTAGCTGGTAATTATTAAACTAGTGTAATCTGAGTACATTTGAGCAATACTTCAAGAATCAGTTGATACTTTTCCTTAAGATTTTTTTTGCAGTAATAGACTTGTCAGCAATTGGAGTCTCCCAATTAATTCAGATTCCTGAAATTTTAATTAACTTTTAGGCCACCAGAGCACTGGTTAGCATACCACAACAGCTTAACTTTCAGCTAAATAATTCACTTGCAAGTCCTCTAATTATTTTAAGCATAAATCAGGGCTCCACAACCTATGGTGAGTTGTATAATTATTTCATTATATATTACAATGTAATAGTAGAAATAAAATGCACAATAAATGTAATGCGTTTGAGTCATCCTGAAACCATCCCCCACCTCCCAGTCTGTGGAACAACTGTCTTCCATGAAAACGGTTCCTAGTGCCAAAAAGGTTGGGGATCAGTGGCATAACTGAGTGTATAATATTTACACACTGGCTAGATAAGGACAATTTAAAAAGCAGTAGTATATCTGACAAAGATTTCCACCAGCATACACAAAGAACTCCTATAATGCAATAACAGAAATGATTTGAACATACCTCACAAAGGAATATATACAACTAATGAACAAGCATATGAAACAGTGTTTGATATGAAAAACATAATCAGGGAAATGCAAATTAAAACCACAATGAGATACCACTTACTTCATACCCACCAGAATGGCTAAAATAAAAAGCACGGACACTACCATATGTTGATGGATGAAAAACTGGAACTCTCACACATTGCTGACAGGAGTTTAAAATGGTACAACCAGTTTGGAATAATGTCAAGCAGTTTCTTCTAAAACTAAACATATACCTAACCTATGACCCAACAATTCCAAGAGGAAAGAAAACATGTGCTCACAAAAAAAGACTTCTAGGAAAATGTTCATAGAAGCTTTATTCATATTATCTAAAAACTAAAAAAAGGCCCAGGGATCCTTCAAAAGAATGGATAAATTATGGTATATCCATACAATGAAATACTATTCAGCAATAAAATGAAACTATTATACACACAACACTGATGAATCCCAAATACATTATGCTGAAAGCCTTACACAAAAGAGCTTATACTTTGATTCATTTATACAGTGTTTCTTTGAAATGCATCAAAATAAGGATTTATAGATGGATATTTTAAAAAGCATAGTAAAATATGAATTATACAATCTAGATGGTACAAATAGGTATTAACTGATCAACACTTAAGTGAATATATAGTAACACTGATGGGGTGTCGGGCAGATGGGATGGGGGAGGAGGGAATCGGGGAGGAGGGGATGGGTATATATACACCTAATGGGTGCAGTGTGCACTGTCTGAGGGATGGACACGCTTGAAGCTCTGACTCCGGGTGGGGCAAGGGCAATATACGTAACCTAAACATTTGTACCCCCGTAATATGCTGTAATTATATAAAAATCTAGATGGTGGATATACGGATGCTCACTGAACAATTCTTTCAACTTCTCTGTAGGTTTAAAATTTTTCATCATAAAATGTTGGAAAAAACAAGCAGTGAGTAAAGGAAAAGAACTAAGTTTACAAAAGCCAGATCTATACCATGCTTCAAAACAACCTGAAGGAAAAAACTTCTTGGGTAGTTTTAGCAGAGCTAAAGGAATCAAAGAAAAATCAAAACGAAGTTCAATTGCTAAAGTAAGCAAAACAATTGAATATCAAATAGCCTTTTATCAAGGTAAAATTTTTCACTTTGTGATGTCTAATATACCAGCGCAAGGAAATAAAACATTAGGTTAAGTCTAGTACCTTAGAAGCCTAGTACTAGGGTAGAATTTTTTTTCTACAATTCTGCAATTTGAAAAACCTGTATTATATAGTTTAGACAAAGCCATACGATCTGCAAGAAAGATGTGCTAATCATGTGAAGGGACTGACCACCCATATGACACTAATAAATCAATACTATTAACGAACAGTGTTTGGCTAGAACTGATCTTAATACTTTTATTCATTGGCTGGTCTGATTTCATAAAAATTGATTCAGTTTAACTTCAATATTGTTATAACACCCCCATCTCCACCTTCACAAAACGTCTAGACCATGGCAAGAGCCACCTACCAGGGGCTGTCAGCAGTTTGACAGTCAGAGCTTCTGATTTCCAAGATCTCCTCCAGCAGCCATATGGGAAATAAGTGAACTCAAAAGTGGTGGTGATTATTAGGAAAAGTTATTGAAATTGTAAAACTTGAACTGGTTGACTCACCTCAATTAGTTTCAACTATAAATGAATGTTGTGTGTTTAACAAAATTGATTTTACACGTAGCTAGTGAATATTCTTGAGAATTACAGAATTTCAAGAACTCATTTCCAATCCTATAGGTTTCCCTCAAACCTCCAGATGTCTTAAGGTAACTATGGACCTATGCAACAGCCTCTCTAAAACCTTATAAAATTCTTTTCAGGATTCAGGCCATTTTTAAAAAACTTGAACTATTATTAACTTCATAAACATCTCCTCTCCAGATGGCCTATTACCAAGGTAGCTTTTATTATGAAAAATTTCAAAGTATAGCACAATGAATCCAAGCTTCAATAGTTACTATTCAACAGTTAGTAAAATATATCTAATCTTCTTTCACCTATAAACCTCATCCAGAGATTATTTTGAACTGACTCCCATATTTATCACTCTAAAGCAGTTTTAGTCACACAGTAGGTAAGTTACCTAAACTTCGATTGACCCTTTCCTGAAGCTATTAGGTTAAGTAAGAAATGTCCGATTTCCTTAAGTACCGTTTGATAGTTGATATCTCTGACGTTTCATTTTGACTCTTCTAATTTTTATTGTGAAGGTATATCCTCATTCTTTCAAATGCATGGTTTGGCTTGTGATTAAATTTCAAAGCTTTTATTAGAGCACTTTTTGTGATACCATGGATAATTACTTTCAAAGAAAATAAATCACATGAACATTTTTATTACAACCAAAAAAAATTCATATTATCTTCAAATACGAGTTCCATTGTGGAACCAATGCAGCGCAGACAGCTCAAAACATCAACACAGTGTTTGCAAAGGATACAGCTAATGAATGCACAGTACATCAATGGTTTGAGAAGTTCCATTCTGGTGATTTTAATCTGGGCAATGCAATGTGCCACCTGGGCAACCTGAGACCAAGGTGGATAATCATGAGCTGAAAAGTGTAGTGGAAACAAATCCATCTCAACCTATGCATGAATTGGCAGCAAGGTTTGACATTATTATTACAACATTAGACCACTTGAAACAAATCGGCAAGGTAAAGAAGCTAGATAGATGGGTACCGCATGAATTAAACAAGCATCAGAAGAGAAATCATCTTGAAGCTTGCTTTTCTTTGCTGTCAAGACATAAAGGCAAATGATTTCTACACCGTATTGTTACATGTGATGAAAAATGGATTCTTTTTGACAATCACAAGCGTTCGCCAAGATGGTTGGATAAAGATGATGTGCCGAAACATCTTCCCACATACAGGCATCCCACACGTCCCTGAGAAGTATTTTAGGAAAAACTGCCTTTGGTAATTGAGGTAGGAGGAAGGCAAGTGTTTTAAATTAAGTTGCTCCTACTGAAACTTAACATTACAGGTAGGACAATGGAGGGAAACAAGAGGTTGTTCTTTTGCAATACAGACTGAGTACCGCTTATCCAAAATGATTGGGACTAGAAGTGTTTTGGGTTTTGGATTATTTGCATTTTAATTACTGGTTGTGCATCCTTAATCCAAAATGTTCCAAACAGCATTTCCTTTGAGCAGCATGTCAGTGCTCAAGGTTTTGCATTTTGGAGCATTTCAGATTAGGGATGCTCAACTAACAGTATTAGTCCTCTTGAATTCTTAGTTATTATTATAAATGGAAATACGAAAGGCCTCAAAGAGGTTTCATATAAAATGAACTAAATTTGTCCCAGATTAAGAAAAGTCTAGATTAAGTTCATGCTCCACCCTCCCCAATGGACTATTTCATTATTTGTGGAGATTTATGTCTGAATTAAGCTCTGAACGTATAGTGTTCACATAAAAAAAGTCCATGATTTGTTTGTTTATACTTCTATTTCCAAAGCTAATTAAAAGGTTATGTCTTGATTATAGGCTCCACGGAAATGAAAGATGTTTTAAATTCACAAGTCTTGAATTTCAACAGTAAGATAGACTCAATATTTTCATCTCCTAATCAAGGCGGAAAGCCACAATTAATTTTGAGAAAAAATATACACAGCATAAAATGAATTCTAATATTTTCCTTGCTATGGAAATTATGCAGCTTTCTACCTTATGTGTAAGTAGATTTATGTCAGGGAGGAGGTGAAGGTAAAGGGTCCCAAACAAACTACAGTGCGTTTATACATCCTTCCCCCAACAATTCTAAATGGATGAAATTTGCTTAACAGTAGAGGAAAGATAGGATATCTTTTATAACAAGGGTAACTAAAGAGGTAATATTTAAAAAGGAGAAGTCTACCACTATGTTTATCCTATAGGCTGATTAAACATGTTAAGTCTTAGGGTTTTTTTTAAAACCAGAAAAACCATGTCCTTTTTATCTGGCAGCTGCCTCCAAAAACCACTGCAGACTTCTTCAGTAATACAGATTACCCTCACTCCTCCCCCAACAACAGGAGGGCCAGGTCTCATTCCTTGATATTTCTTAAAGACTGACTGCAATACATAAAGAGATTTGTATGATTTAAATAGACCATAAATACTGATTTTCATTGATAACAATTAGGTCAACCTAGTACAAATGTTGATTTCAGGTTTTTAAGTTAACAACGATCATGTGATCAAATTGCATTAACTGGTAACAGAATGCAAGGCAAGGCAGCAACCTAGAAGTTTGAAATAAAAACAAATCAACTGGAAACCTAACACAGACATGTCTGTCTCAAAACCAACCAAATTCCAGACTCACATTCTCGAGATAGACTATGACCTTCTAAAATACCCCTTAGAAGCTGTTAGTGAGTCACTGATAGATGAAGATACAGGACAATGACTTGCTATGAGTTATGCATATTTCAGAAATGTTAAGCAAATTGCAAAAACGTTGGGGAGGGGCTGCTCTATAAGCTTGACTAAAATAAACCTTTATGAAAAATATAATTTGTAGGTTGCACAAATTGAGAACACAGGAGGGTTACCAGAGAAGCAGCTAAAACATTAATACACATAGAGTTAGCTTGTTGTAAACATCAGTGCATTATCATCCATCTTTCTTAAAGTTGTCACATGTCAGTTGTAGTGCAAGGCCTTCACAAGTCCAAGGATACAAAAATAAACAACCAGTACTATTTATTATGAAGCAGAACCCTGTAACTAGTACACTGGCTTATTTGGAGCTCCTTAATATCAGTCATCTTGAGAATACATTGAAGATAGGATATCTTCTTTGCAATGGATTCCACTTTCAGTGCTTTCAACTATTCAAACAACTCCAGTCCTGATATTTCAAAATGGTTCTTTTTGCCTGGGCTGTAGCCACAGGGAATAAAGGATAGACTGATTCACAATCATAAATAACTTTTTTAAAGAGGTGACATATTAGGTCATTAAATATGAAATGTCCAATTTCAAATCAGGTGTGTAGTTTATTATTATCTCAAACAAGAATCGGTATAATTAATCAACGGATGTGCCTAAACTATCAACACAGTTTTGCCTATTTTGTTTTTTTGAGACACAGTCTCGCTCTGTTGCCCAGGCTAGAGTGCCGTGGCACCAGCCTAGCTCACAGCAACCTCAAACTCCTGGGTTCAAGCAATCCTTCTGCCTCAGTCTCCCAAGTAGCTGGGACTACAGGCATGTGCCACCATGCCTGGCTAATTTTTTCTATATATATTTTTTAATTTTCCAGCTAATTTCTATTTTTAGTAGAGACAGGGTCTCGCTATTGCTCAGGCTGGTCTCGAACTCCTGAGCTCAAACGATCCACCCGCCTTGGCCTCCTAGAGTGCTAGGATTACAGGCGTGAGCCACCACGCTTGGCCTTTTTTTTTTTTTTTGATGAATATTCAGTTTTGGACTGTTTTGGCACTTCATCTTTATCCAACCATTGTGCCAAACACTTGCAATTGTCACAAAGAATCCATTTTTTATCACATGTAAAACAGTGTAGAAATGGTCTGCCTGTATGTTCTGACAGCGAAGAAAGGCAAACTTCAAGACAATGTTTCTTCTGATACTTGTTTAATTCATGCAGTACCAATCTATCCAGCTTATCTTGCTGATTTCTTTCAAATGGTCCAATATTGTTTGAATGACAACATCAAACCTTGATGCCAATTCATGCATAGGTTGAGATGGATTCGCTTTCACTACAGCTTTCAGCTAATCATTGTCCACTTTGGTCTCAGGTCTCCCATGTGACTCCATTTTCCAGATTAAAATCACCAGAATGGAACTTCTCAAACCGTAGACGTACTGTATATTCATTAGCCACATCCTTCCGAAACACTTTGTTGATATTTCGAGCTGTCTGGACTGCCTTAGTTCCATGACACAACTCATATTCAAAAATAATACAAATTTTTGACTTATCCATGGTTTCACAAAAATTACTCTAAAAAAATTTTTGAAAGACAATCAGTCACAAGCCAAACTGTGCTTTGAATGAGGATGTACCTTCACAATAAAAATAAAACAAGAAATGTCAAAGTGAAACATCAGGGATATCAACTGTCAAACTTAGTATTTAAGGAAATCGAACATTTCATACTTAATAACCTAAAAAACAGGTTTTGTGGCAACCAAAGACAACTTTTAAATAGCTGTTTGTCAGGGAAGATACAGCAAAGTATTCAGGGCAAATTACCCCACTAGACAAATACAGAACATCTTTGTAGTCTTCAGGTAGATGAAAGGGAGAAGGCAAAAAGGGCTGAAGAAATATACCTCACAGAAAGTCAGAGACAAGCCAGGCCTTGAGAAATACAAGGTAAGTCTAACAACAAAAGCAGTAGTAGATGACAACTATTGGAAGTATAGGATAATGAGAATATAAGCCTAAATCATACCATAAAAGGGTGTTACAGATGTTTTTAAAAAACAGAAATACAACCTAAAAGGAACATTCTCAGGAGAAAAGAACTAGCTATGGAGTATACATTGCAATGATTTGAGATTAAATAACATTTCAAGTGGCCCTGCAACTATTCCCTACCAGTTCATGCTATAAATTCACATTCTTTTGCAACCAAAATGCCAGGGAAAAAACATGTTGAAACCACCAAATGTCTGGTACTCTTTGCTGCCATAAAAAAGAAAATCCCACGCATTTTGGCAATTTTAAATGCTAGTTTTTATTTACTGCTAACTGTGCAAAAGACACCAATTCAATACTGTGCAGTAAAACACTTACATAAATCTAATAGTAAACAATAGCATATGGGATAAATTTAAAGCAGAGAACCATGTGCCTTCAAAACCGATCAATATTACAGAACACAACTCAGTTCAGACCATTCTTAAGACAGCCGAAAAGCTCTCTCATTTAATATTGAGTGAGTTACCCAGAAGCAAATGCTCCTGGTTTTGTTTTACTTTCTAGAAAAAGGGGGAAGTTATTCAAATTTTGCATGGTTTAATATGATATGTGAACCAAGGAAATAGTTTGTATGATTTATTCCTTTTATCAACTGGTACCATCAGCTAATACAAAGTTGACAAGCTGGCTGACAAGAAAATAGCTGAATACAATGAACTATGCTCAATACTGGGCTAGTTGTACATCCATCTCAATTTCCTTATTCATAGCCCTAAGTCATATTCTTTTATCTTAAAGTACTATTTTAAATCAAAAGATAAAATAATCTTAAAGACAGATACAATAGTAACCACTGTAACCACCTAAAGGACTTGAACATCAAACATAAAATAACTTTTTAAAAACCCAAATAGCAAGAAAATGGCAGTGCAAGAATATGTCATACTGTTGAATCTTACATATTCTGAGGTACATAATGAGAAGCTGAGGGAGGTGAAGCAATATAGCCAATTGGCCCAGGATTTATAGCACCATGCATTTGAGAAGAACTACCATATGCTGCACCAATTGGATGCCAGGGGGCAACATAGGGATAATCTGGCACAACAGGAATGCAGGAATCAAACCCTGGCAAAGGCGGCTGCCCATAGGGATCTGACATTACTGGATAATAGACTGCTCCATGAGGGACAGACGTAGGGTCAGCATTCAGAAAAGTACCTGAAACAAAGAATATATATAGTATATTTTATATACAAAAATTCACTAAAACAGAACCCCATGCAACATAAACCTGTTCTTAAAGATGAAAATAAAATTTATCATTAACTGTAAGAAAGATTACAGCACAGGCAGGAGCACTTTAAATATAACAATAGTGACTAAAACAGGCTACCAAAATATCATATGAAAATTTCCAAATTTAAAAAATGTAAATATGTGCCTGTGTGTGTATATATGTCAAATCTATTCTACCTATAGATAGCTATCTTTCTGGGAAGATTTAGGTATCAACAGGCTAAATACATAAACATGCCCTAGAGTCTAGTCAATTAAGCTCTTATAAAAGGTAGTCATAATTAGGTTATCCAATAGTTTCACAGTATAACACATATCATCCAAATAACCATTTTGTACCACCTGAGAAATGAAAAACTCAAGTCTTATCTACACTCAAAGGTACAGTTCTGAAGAGCATCCTAAAAGTGTGATCTACTGAATGTCATTACAATCCTAGTTATCATTTTAATTTTATAGCACTTGTGCTACCATGAGTCAATTTCAGTGGAAATAGTGTTCTGACCTTGCTATAGTGACTATACATAATAGACAAAAAGGAATCTTTCATTTCTTGGGTTAACTTAGATTTTTTCATTCTGTGAAATTAAGACTACTACTGCCTCATGGTTTACTACAATTAAAAATATAGTATATTGTATGAAGTATGCAATAAAGGTTGACATTTTTTATTAGAATAGACAACATCATACCAGCACACTAGGGATAAGATTCTATAATGCTAACAACATTCCAAAACCATTATAGGGAAAAGAGAAAGGAAATTAACATTCCTAATATGTACCAGGTACCATATACTTATACATAAGGTCTCAATTAGTTCTTTTAACAACCACGGCAAGTCAGATATTTCCCATGTTACAGAAAATCAAGCTTAGGGAGGTTTAACTTAGTGGAGATCACAACCAGCAAGTGGCCTGGAATGTGAAACACGTTTGGTTAGGTTAGTTTCACATGGTTTCTTCTACCTCTTGCTGATTCTTTCCGGGAAGGGCAGTCAGATGATCCTATTCTAAATTCCTCCAAAGGCATCCCCATCTGTACTATAGTGTGAACTCATAAAGCAACTATCCTTATGGTCTAACACAGTGGTTCTCAAACATTTTGAACTCAGGATCCCTTTACACTCTTAAAAATTTGAGAACCCCAAATAGCTTTTATTTATGTGGGTTGTATCAGTCAATATTTTCCATATTAAGAGTTAAAATTAGAAAGTTAAAAATATTAATTCATATAAAAATAAGCTCATTACATGTTAACACAAACTTTTTATGAAATATAAGTTTATTTTCCAAAATGAAAAAAATTCATAAGAAGTGTGTCCTGATTTGTATACTTGTGCATATTCCTAATGTATAGCTTAATGAAAGAGAGCTGGATTCTCACATACGCTTCTGTGTTTATTATATGCTGTTTTAGTTGAAGTATATGAAGAAATTTGGCTTCACAGAGAGTTGTAGTTGGAAAAGCACAGTCCTTTAATAACTAGCCTTTCCTGATAATTGTAGATATTCTTTGATGGTACACCAAAACTGCACAAGTGATAGTTTCCTCAAAGGTCAGTTGCAATGTGGACTTTTCATACTGTTATATTAAAAAAAAACATGGTTTTATCTTGCACTTTGGACAGATCTTTGACAAATCAGGAATGAGTAACATGATGTATTGGTAATTGGGAAACTATAACTTCACTGAGTTATACAGATCTAACAAATGTTGACACATTATACAATTTAAGAAACTCTATTCAGCTCCACTTATTTTAGGAGTTTTAATTATTTAGGACCTGTCAAGCTCATAAGGGCAGATACAAGTTTTCCAAAACTCTAATTTTTATTTGAAAGCTAGAATTTTATCTTTGATAACAAATATTACCAGTCTTTTTCCTGAAGTGACAGGGTCACTTTGTTCATTTGTGAAAATGTCAGCCACATCAACCAAGTCTGAATAATCAGTTTGTCTATCACTCTTTCAAGTAAAGAGTATTCCATGAAAAGTCAGCTAGTTCAACTCATAACTCAATAGTACAAGTCCTTTTCCTTAAGTTAATAATATTTCATTCAATATGCAGAAATGTTTTATGGAGAGTTCCCATTTTGTCACAAAGAAAATTAAATGCAATTATTCAAGAATAAAACTTTGTAAAAATAAGAATTTTTTTTTTTTTGAGACAGAGTCTGGCTCTGTTGCCCTGGCTAGAGTGCTGTGGCGTCAGCCTAGCTCACAGCAACCTCAAACTCCTGGGCTCAAGCGATCCTCCTGCCTCAGCCTCCCGAGTAGCTGGGACTACAGGCA
>CAUYSK010124761.1:0-26649 GCA_963575035.1 Avahi laniger | reverse complement strand
TTTCATATTAACATGCGGCTTTCTCTTTGGATTATAGATGTGAATGAATGTGAGACTCCTGGAATCTGTGGTCCAGGCACATGTTACAACACTGTTGGCAACTACACCTGTATTTGTCCTCCAGACTACATGCAAGTGAATGGCGGAAATAATTGCATGGGTAAGTCCTAGCTTTTCTCAGTCATGCATGTTTGGTTCTCATCTGCAAAGAGGAAAAGAGCTTCTAAGTCCAGCAGTTAGTGCTTAGTGTTATGTTACTCATCATGAGGCCGAGTGCTGCCACCCTGTCACTGTCTTGGTAAGAGCCTCCTCCCCTGTAAACCATAAGCTTGGCATTTTTTCACCACCTCGTGTGGGTGGTTGGGAGTTTTCTTTAAAATGTAATGTTGGAAAATCCCAAACGACAGTTTAATAGTACTTCTTTTGTTTGACTTTTGGGTGTATCTTTATACAATTATATTTACAGCACTGACCTACAGTATTAAAACATCCTGAGTCGGAAATGAGAAGCTTACTGCCAAATAGCAGGGGAGAATTGTTACTAGGAGACCTGGCAGAGAATCATTTAAAGTTTATTAATGCTACAGCTACATAATGACTTAGTTCTGTGGCACAAAATTCCAGAGGATACATTTCCTAAAGTCCTTTCGCTTGTAGCAGCATAGGTAGCTAGAAAGTTGTGTAAGAGCGGGTTTTTTTTCTGCCCTTACCCAAGTCAAGTTGTAATATTAATACAATTCGAAAAAACCTTTCTCTCTGAGTATCCCCTTAGAAATCTGTTGTGATTTCCTGCATGGTATCACCAATCCCTTTTCTCTTTTAGATATGAGAAGAAGTTTGTGCTACAGAAACTACTATGCTGACAATCAGACTTGCGATGGAGAACTATTGTTCAATATGACCAAGAAGATGTGCTGTTGCTCTTACAACATTGGCCGGGCCTGGAATAAGCCCTGTGAACAGTGTCCCATCCCAAGTACAGGTGAATTTTAGTTTTGCCATTACCAAAAATTTAGGTCCATAAATTACCCAGGAATTGTTGGGGGAAATCAGTCTTAGCAAAGGAAGAAAAGTGTGTATTGTTTATCTTCATAAGAAAAAAATGGCTCACAAAGGCAAATATTTAAATTCGCAGTTGATCCTGGGCCTTCCAGCTGGAAATTGAGTCACGGAATGTGCTCATTTATACCCTAATACATAACCAGGCTTGTACACTCAACATATCATAAAAATATAAACTATAAACATTGTTATCATTGTTGGGTTCTCCATTTAACTGAAAGACTGGAAACATCAGGCAAACCAGTGTGACAAATAGGTGAACCATAATTCCTATTGTTTTTACCTACTTAAAACTAGTCTACTTACTTAAAGGCAGCCTATGAAGATGTGAATGTAAAATAAGAAATAAGCATAAGGCAAATGGCAAACAAGAGTAAGAAACAGCACCAAGCAAGGCTAATACACAAAATCTAAGCCAGGAATTCCTACACATTTGCCAGAGATGAACAATAACTTTAAAAGGAGACACGATCAAGTAGAAAATTCTCAATAACCATAAAGCATACTCAACACTAAAAGAAAGTGCAACTTTTCTTGATATTGAGACCTGAGAGAAGTTTCTTCTGACATTCTCATAGAGAAAAAAAACTATATCATGTTATTTGTCTAAAAAATAAGTCTAAATTATATCCTTTTTGAGCAAATGAAGAGTTTTGCATGATGTTCTTATATCATACAGTATGTGTATGTATATATCATACATATTATGATGGCATCATTTTCCGGTGTTATGATCTGGATTAAATGAAATTTTCATGCAAGATATTGATTGAGGTATTCTGTGGGGGAAATCCTACCCCTTTCCCATTAAGCCTATTGTTTGACATTACTTGACACCGCATGTAATTATTTTTTAGTAAAATATACCATTCCATCCATTATTTACTCCAGAAATAATATAATAACCTCTGCTTAGAATTATGGTTTACCTCTACCCTGCAAAATGTTTCTAGACCAGGATTTGGCAAACCACAGCCTATGAACCAAATCCAGCCCACCTCCTATTTTTGAATAGTCTGTAAGCTAAGAATGACTTTACATTTTAAATGGTTGGAAAAAATCAGAAAAATACTATTTCATGGTATGAAAGTTACATGAACTTCAAATTTTGGTGCTTGTAAATAAAATTTTATTATAACACAGACACGAATTTATTTACATATTATCTATGACTGCTTTCATGGCAGAGTTTAATAGTTTTGACAGAGACTATACCTCCTGCAAAGCCTAAAATATTTACCCTCTGGCCCTTTAAGAAAAAAATTACTGATGCCTGGTCTGGAACAATGGTCTTTAAAACTTTTGATCATACATACTGACTGGTAAAAAATCTGGGGGTTATATACACTTGGTGTGTGTGTTTACATGTAAAAGTGTATATGTATATGTCTGTATGTATGTGTATATAATGTATTTTCAATTATATTGAAAAATGCTTTTATTATATTTTTGAACTGTTCTAATATAAAATATACATGACAGTAACTCTTAAAGGATTAGGTTTTCCAGAGAGATGGATAGAAGTCCTAGTATTTTCTTTTTTCTCCTAATGAATCGTTGCACACTCCTCAGGGGACCACTTTGGACACCCTTGGTATAGACTAACATTTATTTTCAGAAATGACTGCCTGAGTTTTAAAGATCTATGTGTTCTTATATAAAATGCAAGATTTCTTCTTTATGTTGAACACTCACCAAATCCAGTCATGGATTATCCTCAGCTATGAGATCTGCACATATTTTAGAAGCGTCTGTAATTTCTCTGGATGACCAGTGTCAGCTGTTGTTACACTTGTTGAAAGTGGACACTCATCTCATGGTTTAAGGAAATAAAGCACGAGGAGAATAGCATTCTATATTTTGATTAAAATACTTCCAGAAATTTTTTACTAATTTTCACTAGGTGTGACCAGTAAGGCAATGGCCATCTTAAGCTTAGATTGATACCATATCACACCCGTTATAGTCATGATCTGGACTTACGGAATCTCAGAATTAGAAGGGACCCCACCAAGAGCATTTAGTTCATCCTTTATTAGCTATCAAGTTTAATGAATTTGGGCAACAGAGAGAGACGGAGAGACTATGAGAGAGCTATACCAAATGAAATCCAGCTCCAAAAACTGAAGAAATGGTGCAAGTTGGTTGATTTACCCAAGGTAGTCATTGATAGATCTGATGTCAAGAACTTGGCTAGATTTGCTGTGGTCTCCCTCAATCTACTGAGGAAATGCCTTTTGTAAGGATTCATCAAACCTTAGATCTCTTAATGCGGAGTAGAGAGAGGCTCTCTTGCCAGTCTGTGAGTTCAGAGCTGAGAAATATCCACATCGAAACCCAAACTCCTGCAAGCAAGCTCGTATGAGCGAGTGGCATGTAATGTGGAGACCTCTACTTTTCCCTCGTTGTCATGTCAACATGAGGCCATTTTTCCTTTGATGTTTGTCTTACAGACAAGGTTACATAGGTAGGAATTTTCAGATTTACTTTTTATTTTAAATTATTCAAAATACAAACAGATACCTTTCAAGAATGCTCACAAAGTAATTATTGCTCTTTGCTGATCCCATCCACCCCCGACACCTCTGTTTAATCCTTGCAGATGAATTTGCTACGCTCTGCGGAAGCCAAAGGCCAGGCTTCGTCATCGACATTTACACCGGTTTGCCCGTTGGTGAGTTATGACTGTGTTGTTGGAACTTTTTGTTTTTTGCCTTTGTGTTAGGAAAAGGCGTACACACCATTATTTTCTTCATTTGCTTTTTTTTTTTTTTTTTTTTGTCTTAGAACAAAAATTTGTTAAACAATGCCTTTAGCTTTTTGGAGACAACTGATTCTTGTTTGAAGCAAACTGTGCAAACGCCCTGGGTAGCTCCACCTAATTGGCAGCAGCATTTGTTGCTCATGATTAAGGAGACTGGAAAGCTTTTCCCAAAATTACAATCAAACTTAGTTAAACCAACCCTGGGCATCAACAAAGGGAGAGATTCTGGGAGCATGGCCAGCTGACATGCAATTTCCCACTCCTTCCTTCTGATGAGGACAAGTTTAATATGACTTTTCACACCAATCCTTTTGTGTAAGTCTTTCACATAAAGCCCTTTTTTTATCTCACGTGGAATCTCCTCAGGTCATCTGCTTTGGGAATTTCAGATGTGACATAAAAATTTTTTCAATCAGAGGCCCTGTCTGGTAACTGAAACAGAGACCACGACAGTGGCAGAGATGCTTGTGCGAGATTCAGAAATATCTCACAGCATCCAGCCAACGTAGGCAATGCCCTTGTGGTTTAAAACCAAGTAACATAAAAGTAGATGGAAAACGATCGCATTCTCAGAGTTCTTCCCTGGTGTGATTTATATGCATCCTTAGATGCCCTCTTCGGTCTGAGCGGTTGCGTCTAGTAGCAAACATCACCACTTGCTTTGTTCCACCTTCTTCTTAATAAGTAAACTGAAATCCACATCAGCCTTTCCAATGACCTTGTTTAAGAAAACAAGAGTCTGGTCCAGCAATCAGCCTGGCTCCCTTAGTGCCAAATCCATATGGCTCCACAGTCTAGTCAACGTCCAAAGAAACTTCATGGTTTGGAAAGAAAAACTGCTAAATGACATTGGCATGAAACACCTGGCCCTAGCTACTTTGTTTTTCCCCTTCCCAAAACAGATCTTTTAGTCTTCCTAGAATCTGTGATCGGAAGATAAGTGGTCTGTAGTAGTTCTCCATGGACGGACCAGGCATGTACCCCAGCAGGGCTGCCCTCCAAGGTTGGCAGTAAGCAAGGACTCAAAACAGCATGAGCATCATCCACTAGTAGAGCTGGAAAGGCCTCAAACATTATCTAGTCCAAATGCCTTGCTTCATTTGAGGAGACAGAGGCCCAGAGAGGGGAAGGGACTCACCCAAGGCCACCTAGCTAATTAATAACAGAGCTGGGACCAGAACCCAGTCCTGACTCATAGCTTACTTTGCCTCTAGCTCTTGAAAACTGAAAATCTGATATTTAGCAATATACTGTTGTTACCAAATTCCACCATAACAAAATATTTAGATGATTGAAAATTTTGTTTTATTTAAGCTTTATACTCTTCTTTTGGAAGATCTTAAGATTGTTGGCGTGTAGAGTCCATTTGTATAGTGTTAAAACTATAGCAGGTTTATTAATCTTGTCTTAAAATATAAACTTCTCTAAGTTGAAGTTCAAATAAAATCCAGACAAGAAAAAAATAATAATTTTTAGTATATCCTTTTGCTATTTTGTATACCTAACAATGGGTGGAAATTTAACTCAACCTGTTTTGTTAAACTTGATAATAATACATCACTTATATTTAAAATGAATAAATGTGAATATAATATTTCAGGTTTTAACCCACACTGAACAAGTGACATATGAATTGGTTTTTTGTTTGCTGGTGATACACAGTTGTGATGTTACATCACATGGCTTTTTAACAACATGAATGAAAAGGTGTGAAAAACCTAAAAACATAACTGCCTGCATTCAAAATGGCAATGTACACTTTGAGATTCTGAGCTGTTTTTTTTTTTTTGCCATGAAACAGATCAATTTGCCTTCGAACAAAATCAAGCCCTTTTAAAAAAATAAATCCGTGGTCTGTCAAATTTCTCCTTTAAATCAAGTTGGTTTAAGAATGTGGTTCTTCTAAAATTTCAGTAGTTCTTGTAGACTCCACTCCCGTCTATGACCATTTTCTTACAACTTACGCAAGCAAAATGTGTCCCCTGTAATAAGTAAACAAAGTATCTCAACAATAGCAGCAGAAACCTACCAAATTGGGAAGATTTGTGATTGTAGACCAAGGCTTTACATACTCTCCCAGCAGGGGTGTTTTGTCAAAAGGGGCTAATGGAGGGACCCTCTGGCGTAATAAGCAAGTTGAAAACAGTTTTGTGAAGACTGTGTTAGGGTGATGTGGGAAAACATAAGGGAGCCAGGATTGCCTGTTAGCAGAGTGCTAGCATCAAGTCCTGGCTCTGCCACTTACTGCCTGGTTGGTCTTGGCACATTACGTCCTCTGCCTTGGCCTCCGTTGCATCATCTGTGCAGTGAGGATAGTCACAGTACCTAGACCATTTCATAGGGTGACTGTGATAACTCAGTGAATAAATACTGTTTGAATGTTTGAGAAATGTCTCAGGCATGTATAAGTGAGATACTATTAATACTGTTACCATTATTACTATTACTCCCATTATACCAGAGGACACGTCAATGGTCAGGAGTTCAGAGTAGGTCAGACAGAGATGGGCCCACGCCAGGCTGGTGAGAAGGCCTGCCTAAAGTCTCCCTCCACAACTGGCTGGCCCTGCATAAGCAGCCTGGCTCCTGGCTCTGCTCTCACTCTGACTTTGGTCCTGTTATAATCCTCACCAACCCACTGCCAGAGACTGGTTCTTAACAGATTTGAATTGAGCACTTACTGTCTGTCATGTGGAGTTCTAAGGACCAGTGACACAGCGATGGGGTAGCCAGGATAGCCCCCGCCACAGGAAGCATGTGGTCTGCTATGACAGTCCTTTCTCATGCTGACCTAGTCTTCACAGCCAGCCCCGGCCCAGTTTACATCCCCACATCTGACTTACCTCCTTTCTAAAGCCATAGGAAGGAATTTGAAAGATCAAAGTTCTCTGTGAACATGGGCTCCTCCTCTGTTCTTCACGAGCACACCTTTCCATTCTCACTAAATACCATTGCACACTTGGGGTGGAGAGGCTGTTTACTCTTGGCAACACTTTTATTCTACTCATCTGATGTATCCACAGTGCCCAGTGGCTACGAAGATGGCTCCTATCTGTACAAAGTTGACATTCTGAAACAAAACCGAAAACACAGATTCTAAATCCAGGTAGACTTGTGAATCTGGAAAGTGGTTCGCTATTCATTGACGTCCCCTCTTCCCCTCACCACCACCGTAGCATGTGCGCACATGCACACACACACACACACACAGAAGCACTTTCCTGTCTTACCCTGCACGAGGATCATCTGCTGTATTGTCACTCATGAGCGGCCCCTCTCTTTCTAGATATTGATGAATGCCGAGAGATCCCAGGGGTCTGTGAAAATGGAGTGTGTATCAACATGGTTGGCAGCTTCCGATGTGAATGTCCAGTGGGATTCTTCTATAATGACAAGTTGTTGGTTTGTGAAGGTAAGTGGTGCTGTGACTTTGTCACACCTAGAAATAAGCCAGCTGATGTGCTGCTTTACCACACTTGGCAAATGTCACAACACTGACATTTCAGATAGGCATCAAGCTCGAGAAATAGTGAAGGGCATGGACCAACACAAAATTTCATTTTAAAAAAATACAGTAACTCCCGGTGGAAAAACCAGGATGTACATTCCCCAGCCCCTTTCCCCCAACACACAATGTATTAGATTTCCCAGCTGATATGATAAAGCTTTGAATTCCTGGATGTGTCAGATAGATCGCTTTTGTTTCACATTGCTTAAAAGTGAACATGAGTGGACAGTCATCTTTAGTTGACTCTCAAAATTAGTGTTCTCTTCCAAACGGAGACTTTGCTACTCCCAAGTGAAAACAAGGTTAATGCAAATATTCCAAATGCATGAGAGAATTCCAAATGGCAAGAACAGCAAATTTGATTTTATATGAAGAATGTTGGCATGCATGCAAATGGTACTTTTTTCATTTTCAAATTACCTCCTGTTGCCATGTATATGTACTGTGATTCTGTGCATTCTTTATAGCACTTCATATTTTTTCCTACATCTGGGAAAGATAGTGTTCTTTTACATTTTAGTAAAAGGGACATTACTGGTTATTAAATATACCATGTGCCCTAGGATAGCTGGAATAATTTTCTACTTAATGCTTAAACTTAGGGCCTGTAGCAGAGTTTTTGCTCATGTTAGAAAAGGTTATTACTTCTTATAGCATGTATTATAGCACATATGTCAATATTTCAATGTTAACAAAACCCTTTTTTTAATAAACTGGAGACAACCAGTTTATACCGTGAGTAAAGTTACTGTCCTAACCACGTACATGTTAACTTCTCCCCAGCATTTCGGTTACCGTGGCCAAGTGGGCACATGTCCCTTACCCTGCCTGCTATGTGGGTTAGTGGGAGTGGAGCGATAGCCAGTCAGAGCTTTCCTAAGGAGATAGTCAATTCAGACCTTGGCCCCAGTCCCTGGGTGTTGGGAAGCCATCTAGGATCAGGTACCTGGAAAGGAAGCATGGGTGTGGAGAGGAGAAAGAAACCCACAGCAGATGATCATATAGTGCTAGAGTTGGCTGCCTTCCTCAGGGCCACACCCCTCCACTCTCATACGTGCGTCGGGATGCCTGCCATCTTCTCATGCCAGTTCCCCTTCTTTTCCATTCAGAGATCCCTTTGATGATTACTTTACCCAGATCCCTCTTTGCCACTTAGATTTGCTGAAGCATTAGCCCTTGGCCAGAACCCATAGACAAGACCACCCATGACCACCAAGTCAGCCTAGGTCTTACTGTATCCACGAGATTGAGAACATGCAGCTGCATCAATGCAAGATAATTTGCTGTCAGGGTGGTAGTCAGTGGATCGAGATAACTAAGTGCTCTAATTTTCAATTTCTGTTATACAGAATATCCATCTTCAGGGTGAGTGTTTAATCCAGGATCATTGCTTTCCAGCACACTCTTAGCTCTCAGAATCAGAAAAAGAAGGTGGATTTAATATATGCCTCAGCAACACTGAAATTGGAATGGATTCCAGAAGAGGTTTAGGGAGCCTGCGTACATCTGCTCTCCCCAAGCGTGCACATTATCAGCTGTTACATCACAGAAATGCTTGTCCTTGTTACCATTTGGTTTTTCCAATGGCACAGTCTACCTCCTGCTTTTCTATACACCCTTAATTCAGAGCAGAGCAGACCCAGCGAGTGAGGTGGTGCCAGGTCCATTGTAACCCCAGGCGTGCCGCACCAGAATGTGCCTTTTAACAAGATCCCAAGTGATTTGTGTGGACATTAAGGTTCGAGACATTCCACTCTGCAGATCTTACAGCTTTCCAGACAAAAGCAATCTTATTCAATCATAAACTTGTGGGGCTTGTAGTAAATACAAGGTATACCCATATCAAGTCCTGATCGTAACAGTCAAATTTCATAACTTTTTTTAGACGTGAACATCATTATAGTCCTTATGTGGTCATAAATCAAGTACTTGCATTTTTGAATAATATTACTGAAGTGGAAAATTTAGATGATGGCTTTTCAGTCTTCTGTTCTCTTTTTATTAAAAAAAACAGACTTTATTTCCTAATGCAATTTTAGATTCACAACAAAATTGCTCCCTACCCTCACACACATAGCCTCCCCTATTATCAACAACCCTTGCACCAGAGTGATGCATTTGTTACAATTGATGAACTTGCATTGACACATCATTATCACCCGAAGTCCATAGTTTACATTAGGGTTCAGTCTTGGTGTTGTACATTCTATGGGTTTGGATGAATTTATAATGACATATATCTACCATTATAGTATCATAGAGTATTTTCACTGCCCTGCAAATCCTCTGTGCTCTACCTGTTCATATTTATTCCCCTCCCCCAACTCCTGGCAACCACTGATCTTTTTACCGTCTCCATGGTTTTGCCTGTTCCAGGCTGCCATGTAGTTGGAATCATACGATATGTAGCCTTTTCAGATTGGCTTCTTTCACTTAGTAATATGCATTTAAGTTTCCTCCATGGTTTGATATCTCATTTTCATGGCTTAATAGTTCATTTCTTCTTAATGCTAAATAGTATTCCATTGTTTGGATGTGCCACGGCTTATTTATCTATTCACCTGCTGAAGGACATCTTGGTTGCTTCTAAATTCTGGCAATTATGAATTAAGCTGCTGCAAACATTTGTGTTATCTTTTCAATAGAACGGATCAAAATAAGAATATATAAATCTGTTTTCATGTGAGAGGCTTTGTTGACTGGACATCAGATCCTGTTCTCCTTCGAATTAAATTCTCTTCTGCTTGTAGATATCGATGAGTGTCAGAACGGCCCGGTGTGCCAGCGCAATGCCGAATGCATCAACACCGCGGGCAGCTACCGCTGCGACTGTAAGCCCGGCTACCGCTTCACCTCCACGGGACAGTGCAATGGTATGTAGTGCCCCACCGGCTGGGTGTGCCTACCCAAGAGGTCATCTTCATCAAGTTCAGATGCCTAGATTTCTTTTGAGACAGTTAGGTTGAAGAATACCTGAGTTAAGGTTTAGATTGATGAGCTATAGTAACTAAATTGGAAAAAAGGGAAATTGTTAAAATGCCTAACCACTTAGCTTTTTTCTCTCTTTATAGATGAGATGTTTGCAAAACAAGAACTAAATCATTTACATAAATAGATTCCATATTTGCCTATCTGTTACCCTGCCTGCAAACACCTACTCTGCATGCATACACACATATACAAGTGTACATAGACACACACTCTCTCCCCTAATCAGTATTCAGGACCAAATAGGTTTTTTCCTTCCACAGAATCCCTCTTAGGCAAATGAGGTTTTCACCGTCTTGGCCGCATACCCCAAAACTAGACAGCGAAACTCTCCTGATCGGGGTCAGATCAACCTGCATATACTGAACAAATAAAATCAGCATTATCACTTTTCTTCCCAGATGAAAGATCACTCACTGGAGACAGCAAACATTAACAGCCTTTCATTAGCTATAAGTTATCTACCGTGAATGAGAAACCGTGTCCCCAAGAGGTTAGATTTTTTGTTGTTGTCCGCTTTTATCAAGGATGTGGTAGAAATAAGAAGGATGGGTGTGTTATGAACTTAAACTGATGGTACAGTTAGTTATTCAGTATTTGATGGTATCTTGTAGCCAGTGGTATGAAAATCATCCCAGAAGCAGTATAATACCTGAAAATGATTTTCTTATAAGTTTTTAAGTAATTATAAATCATCATATAGTTAGCAAAGAGGTCAGGAGTAATATGTTATTTTGCTTAAGGTTTATTTCACAGTGAGTTTCCTGGATATTTTGTCATTTGTGAATGAAACAACACAGGGGAACATGGTCAGATTTTCCTTGGATTTCCTTGCCCACCAATGATTAAGTGGTAGGAAGTGTGCTGCTCTCTGTAGGGTATTTTGCATTGTTTTATGAGACCTTGGTGGGAAGAGGGTGTAATAGCAGAACAAAAAAATCACATTGAGAATCAAAACTTGTTTTGTTGAGCTTAAAGAAACATGTGCAAGTATTTAGTATTTTGTCAACAGAGCTGTTGTTATCCATGTATTAAAAATACGGGACAGGAAAAGTAGGGACGTCTCTGATATGAACCACAATACCCTAGTGAAACTTGGCATTGATATCACTTCCCTGCATTTTGCCCATAATTTATATTTCTTTAGAACTGGGTGAAATAATTCCAATCAAAATAAAGAATTGCTGATAATACAGAATGTGTCCTTCCACACCATTTCACACTCAGGTAAGAGGTAGGACAGAGCTATTTATAGACCAAGACAAGACACCCAGCTGTAGTCTGCTGGAGCTTAAGCCCTCTCATGTTTTTTGTAGAACATTAACATGCATAAAATGCATCTGGCCTTACCAGCAGTTAAGTGTTGTGGGTGAGTGTTGTTTGTCGCCAAAAGCTCAGTTTCCCCTGTTGCTTGAAATCTTCAGAAGAAAGGGAATGTACTTGAGTTTTGCAACTTTTCAGTCTCCAGGGTTAAAGACTTCATCCTGGAAATGTCTTTATTTACGTCTCACTTTTAAAATCTTTTAAAATATCTTTAAATACTATTCTATACTTGGCATGTTTCAGACATGTTGCAAAGTACTCCTCTCAGCCTGCGTTTAAAATGAAAAGAACTGAAACTTTCTATCATAAGATTTTTATTTGAATTCGTAGATACATCATTTCAAACCTCAAATCACAGCTGGCCACAGCACCCACATTGTTGCTGAGAGATCTGAGAGAACAGTTAGATATCTAAGCTCAGGATGTTAGTTTGACCTCAGCAGCTGGATAAGTCAAAGCAAATGCAGCCCCCTTCTGAAACTTCTTGCCCAGATAAAAGCAAGAGACGCTTTCTTCCCAACCATCCCCTCGTGGTCTCCTCTCTCTCTGCTGGCTGGATTTTTTCCCCCCAGTAGCCTGTTCAGACCTCCTAATCCAACCTCAAGTGGAATCTCCTAGAAGTTCAAATCCTGGTGCTGATAGAAACCTAGTTTTCTGATCTCAGGACAAAGTGAGAACTTCGCAACTAAGTTCTCTAGAATTGTAACTTTCTGTTTCACCAATAGAACCTCAAAGTACTCCCTATTTCATTTTTTTTTTAAGCCATCATGAAATAGGACGGTAGAGGAAAGAAAATTCCTAATTAAGGATTCCTTTCTAAGAATATCCTTAATGCTCTCTGTTTCCTTGTGGGACCCAGACACAAGGCAGAACCGCATACTTCCAGATCCAGTAATACCTAAAGGTGCCAAAGCTTTGGGCCAGCTATGGCAGGCCCTTCCTCAAGACCAGCTCCCTTCATAAACTTGGGAATGGAAATCAATTTCCTCTGCCTATTCTGGGAAGCAGTTGCTCATTTTAAATCCATTTTCTCAAGTGAGAACAATCATAATTTATTTACTAGAATTTCTGCATGGGCTAGCAGTGACTCCTAAGTTACTCTATCCCAATACTCTTACCGATACAGTCAGCCTCACTCGGGACTTTTAAATGGTGTGATTCATCAGCTCTAGTAAGTAGAAGATAGTTAGTTGTAAATGTCAGCCTGAACACATGAAGTAGAGGAGATACCTGTTCTGGGACAGGCAAGGTTGCTCTGTGCAGCAAAAAGTGCCCATTCCTGACTGCTGTGTTCTCAGTAGACAGGGAAGGCCAATGGCAAGTCTAGATTAATTCTTAATTCAATTAAGAGCAGGATGCTGTGTGCTCTATAGCATCTACAACAAAGTTGGCACTCTATTTATGTTCTGCTATGACAGTAGGAAAATCAGAATGATACAGTGCTCTTCAAATTCCATTTACTCTAAACATAGTCTCTAAAGCTTTAAAGAATTAGAGACATAAGTGAGCATGTAATTATGTCATTTGTGAATTCATGCATTAAGTTCTGCCCTCAGATAATCAGAATTCAAGAAAGTGACGAAGATTCAATTGATGATAAATATAATTTAGAACTTAAAGACTGGCAGAAGCAAGAGGAGAGGGCTTTTCTTCAAATGACTATGAGCAAAACGAAAGAGACATCATTAGGATTGTCATGTGCTGAAAAGAGCCCTGTGTGGACATGAAGACTTAGTTAAGATGGAACGAAAGGTTTTAGGGACAAAACGATGAGGTACCACTTGAACAAGGGGCAGTGTGCTTTGTCCATCAAATAATCCTTAATCTTAGCAACAGGATTTGTTTGACTTTGATATAAATTTCCAAAGAAAGCCATGAAGTATTCTATGATTTGAGGCACTAAATCTTAACTAGACAAAATACTTCAGTTAATTCCATAATCTGTGATGCTGTATAGACAGAAAATCAAACGGAAAAGCCTCCCAGCTTGAGTTTTTCTCCCCATTCTACTTATAAGTTTTTTTATCTTTCAGAACATTTTTTGATTACTGCCCCTGCTTTTCATTATTTCATGTATTGCTAATATATTCTGAATATGTCTAGTAAATGAGAGTATTAACCAATTTGGGGGCAAAAATAAATACAATGCTAGTGTCTGTTGCACTGATTTAGTTTAGAGCTAGGATTACTCCTGAGAATAATACCTAGAAGTAAGTTATTTAATTAGATTTTGTCTCCTAAGTCTCCCCTTAAGATACTTAAGAGGCTTTTTATTTACAGATCGCAATGAATGTCAAGAAATTCCCAATATATGCAGCCATGGACAGTGTATCGACACAGTTGGAAGCTTTTATTGCCTTTGCCACACTGGTTTTAAAACAAATGCTGACCAAACCATGTGTTTGGGTAAGTACATGATTATCATTTCAGTTTTTTTCAATATACTATTTAAAAACTCATTTGTGTCTGAATAGGGATAAAATTTAATATTAAGTCTTTTAGTACTTATTTTACTGTTTAGCAAATAAAAATACAGACAGGTAAACAGCAGCGACATCCTATTTAATCTCTGGCAATGTGAACATAAACCTCTTCCTTGATACTCATTTGGCTGTCAGTTTAGAAAAACTTTTGGCTAAGGGATAAATTGAGAAAGATACTAAGGCAATTAATTTTTGCTAATGTTAATAGTCTATTATTCTTACATAATATTCATGTGGGTTTGCTTTTGAGTTCAGCTTTTGAGTGTGAGAATGAGAAGAGTCTATACTTTGTATCAGATCCTCAAAAGCAAATTTACAGATCCTACAAAAGCAAAAAAAAAAATAATAAGTTAAGAATCATTTTTCTAGGGGAAAAAGAGCTCACAATTTTAAATCTCTTCCTTGATTTCAGTACTGTCAGAATAAACTTCAGACTTCAGATATGTAATCAATCAGTTTCTCCCTTTCCCTCCTTTCTTTTTCCGTTATAAAGCAATATCCATTAAGTCTTTTGGGGACTTCAAGCACATGAGTCAGTTTCACAGCTGAAAGAAGAACAATCACTAGAGTCACGTTTAAAGTGCTTGCCTTTGGCTATAACTGGATTCATCCGTGAGGATGAACATTTTCTTCAAGTTTAGTCTTCTCCAGAGCAATAACGAGTTTTAATCAAAGGAGCATCATTAGCCCTGCTCATCACTGGGCAGCTAACCCTTGCATATGAGACCCTGCCCAACACTCTTTCTCTTTTGTCCATCCGAATCGTGTGGAACCCCACTAACAAGGAACCTGTCCCACCAAAGAACTTCACCAGCTTGGCTCAAAACGCATAAAGGCAAATACTCTTGCTTACTGGCAGTGACTCACCTGGGTGTTGGCTCCAACAACACACACGCATTGGAGTCTCTTCGGGTCAGCAATAGCTTCCTGATTCTGGACCGCAGATAATTTATCTCTGTGTCCAAAATTTAAAGGAAAGAAATCCTAATTCTAATTTTGCTATCCTCAGGTGTTACCTTTCTCTCCCTTTGTCCTTGTCCACCTCATTCTTTCAAACCGGCAGTGTCAACTTTCTGTCATTTAAATTCTTTGTTTCCTCCTTAATATCACGTGTACCTACTCTTGATAAGAAAGATGCTAGCTGCTGTGATGAGATGCAAAGACATATGAGATGCCAGAATAACTTTACCAAATAGCCAAAGAGAAAAGCCATAGATGAATAAAAAGGCAGATAGTAATGCAAGCGTGTGTGAGAAGACCAAATGAAATGCCATCACATTGGGATAGTTTAGAAGAGTGAGATGAGTTATCGTTGACGGGAGCCGTCCTGTGTTTTTAGAGTGATCGGGAAAGAGCAAAAGGTATCCGAAATGGCAGGTAAGCTAGAAAGCTAAGCTATTTTGTTGCTGATTGTGGGGCAAGGCTGGGTGAGTCACTGCTTTTTGCTAAATTGGAGTGAGAATCTTAGAGGTTGAAGTTTGCCAAAGGTGGCAACACATCAAGACCCAGATGCACACAGAATTTTTTCCATTTTCAAGTGAAAATATTTGAGAAAAGTGGCAACAGAGGAGAATTCTAGAAGTAAATAGAATAAAATAATTCTTGTTCAGGTCTCATGTCCTTAGTTTGCCTCCTTTCTCATGCCAGCCAAGGAACGGATTTATTCCCAAGGTTTAGTTAGTACTTCTGCCTCTCGCTGGTCTCTCTCAGGGAGCTACCACTGGCAGGGCTAATACCGGCATCAGGAAGTTCTCAGCCGACATCTGAGACTTCGTAAACCTCCAAATGCTCTTTAACCGTAGTAGCATGTAACTGCTTTTCCCCGCAGTAGTTATGTTTCTCTGTGGGCCT
The DNA here is from genome assembly GCA_963575035.1 of Avahi laniger. NCBI lineage: Eukaryota > Metazoa > Chordata > Mammalia > Primates > Indriidae > Avahi > Avahi laniger. The sequence goes on along the minus strand of CAUYSK010124761.1, from coordinate 10,670 downwards.
TCTTTCTCCTAGATATAAATGAGTGTGAAAGAGATGCCTGTGGGAACGGAACTTGCCGAAACACCATTGGGTCCTTCAACTGCCGCTGCAATCACGGCTTCATCCTTTCTCACAACAATGACTGTATAGGTGCGTGTGCAAACTGGCGCTTCGCCTGAGGAAGTCAGTTTTGTATGTGTTCTTTGTAATTAGCACCCTCTTCAGTGTTCCAGCTGTCTTTTTAAAATATACGCATATATTTAAATATATGCATTTAAATATATGCATTTAAATATATTAAATATATGCATATGCTATCTTATGCATAACAATTGGTTACAGGACTTGTCCAATATAACGTGCTAGTTAAACATCAACTGTGGTACAGTAGTCCCCCCCTTAACTGCAGGGGATACGTTCCAAGACCCCCAGTGGATGCCTGAATCCACAGATAGTACCAAACCCTATATGTTAATATGCTATGTCTTTTCCTATACTTGCATACCTATGATAAACTTTAAGGTATAAATTAGGCATGGTAAGAGATTAACAACAATAATAGGAAAATAGAACAATTATAACCATATACCGATAAAAGTTATATGAATGTGGTCTCTCTCTCTCAAAGTATCTTCTCATGGTGTACTCACCTATTTTCAGACCACAGTTGATCCTGGAAAGTGAAACCACATATAAGGGGGGACTGCTCTTTTATTAAAATGTTCATTAGCAGCTATAATTTTTATGTCTACTTTGCTGTGAATTAAATACATTTCAAAATAAATGGAATGTATTAAATTTTAAAATACAGAAAAGCCATTCTTCGTATAGAAATGACATAATTCAGGAATAATGTGAACCTTCTTATCTAGATGTTTCACTGTAGCCTCTTTTAAAAGAAATAAATTATTGAATCTATAAAATCCCCCTTATAAAAGATGCAAGGCAAGAGTAATGAACTAATTTTTGTTTTTTTTTGTGCTATAGACAATTTAAATACTTCTAATTGCAAGAATAGTAAATACTGTCCTCAGCTGAATTGTGTATTAGTAAATCAGTTTTAGCTTTTAAAAATAAAATCTAAAGGACGATCAAAAGAGATATAAAATTTGATTGTAAATTATCAATCTCTAATATAATAATGTAATCTTACTGTTAAGTTTGCATCGGTTCTGAAAGCCAGCTCTAGTGTTACAAACTAGATCTTCACTGGAATTTCTTATGTTTGGCTGAGCCAGCAAAGGCCACCAAAATTCAAAATAAGTATTTTTCCCTTTAAAGGTGTTGGTCATTGCTAGGATTATGACGTTTTCTTCGGAATAGATCAGATTTTTTTTTTTTTTGGCAGATGTTGATGAATGTGCAACTGGAAATGGGAACCTTTGCAGAAATGGCCAGTGCATCAACACAGTGGGGTCCTTCCAGTGTCAGTGCAATGAAGGCTATGAGGTGGCGCCAGACGGGAGGACCTGTGTGGGTGAGTGTGGGGATCGGAAACACCCCGGAGACAACGCTCCCAGAGACCACTCAAGGAATCGTGCAGTCTCTATCCCAATCCTTTCTTCTGGGTGCCTAGAGGAAGAGTCAGAGTAGAATTACAATAATCCTCCCTGTAAACATTTTTTTTAATTAGAAAAAATATATATAATTACTTTTCCTCTTATTTTTAAAAATTAAGTTTACTTGTACTGGGAGAACAGTTAAGCTGTTCGCTTTAACAGTTAAACAGTTACATTGTTCTGTGAACAATTGTGAGTTTTTTCTTCAAAATACTTTTGTAGTAAGCTCTTATCTAATCTTTCGGGTGTCCTTAAAATCTTTATACTCACTGACTTTTCAAATGCTACATTTTTCTGGAAATATTTAGTTTGTGGTAGGTAAAATAAAATATGGTTGTTATACTGCACACTTTTGAAAGTGGGGAAGGCTTATTTTTATTGAATTGTTTATTTTTCTCCATGATGAAATGTTATGGACTTTTAATTGGCTTTATGTATATCTTTGACTTGATTCCAGTTTCTCTGAATTTCATTTGTTTGATGGAAATCACGCCAGTGGGAATCTTTTCCTTCATTATCCCTTTTCTTTGCAGATATCAATGAATGTCTACTAGAACCCAGAAAATGTGCACCAGGCACCTGTCAAAACTTGGATGGATCCTACAGATGCATTTGCCCGCCTGGATACAGTCTGCAGAATGACAAATGTGAAGGTAGGAAGGCTATCAGTGTTCGGAAATGAGCAATATTGGTCACTATATTAGAAATACCAAAATCAGAGTTTTTGTCACGGTGTCTTCAGTTCGGAATACTTTATCAGAAACCAATACAAGGGCAGAGTGTGTGACATGGTCTCATCCTTCTGGCAAGACAAGAACAGTTAATTCTCGTGCTAATCTCTGATGAAATAATTTTGCTCTGTGCATATGGTAATATGACCCTGACTCTTTTCCATTGTGCTTTTATAAAGCTTATGAAAATGCTGTGTTTCATTCCCAGTGTTCCCGAATTACATGTTTTTAAGTGGTAATAGTTTGCAGCTAAAAATATCTCCTGATTCCAGTTAAAATCTTTTAAGTGACCACATTCAAAGTTGGATGAATGTAGTTATATAATTTGTCTATGTTGTTTTCATCTATAGAGCAATGGAAATATGTTATTACAGATAAATTCAAAGCAAATTTTATAGTATTGCATCCCTTTAATCTCAACACTTACATCATTGCATTAAGTGAAGGACATTAATTGCCAGAACTTTGTAAATAGAGTTGAAACAATTTTTAAGAATTCACGTAGTTCATGCCCCTAACTTTAAACAGGCCTACATCTAATTAACAAGGAGTGAGAATTTTCTTTACTTTTAGTATTATCAGTGAGAACTTTATTATATTTCCAATTTAACTAATGGTCAAGTGGTGATATTTTAAATGGGAGCATTTTGTCAAAATTAACTCTAAATGCAAATTATTAAAAGTATTGTTTTACACTTATTAAAGCTTGGCTTTTTAAATCCATGATTAATGCGTAATTTCCCTAAGATGAACAGAATGGAAATATATAGAAATAAGAACAACTTCCCAAATGGTCAATAAATGTGTCATTGTACAATATTTGTCTTCATTCTTAATGAATCAGTACCTACAAGCCAATTTCTACCATAAGAGGAAGACTCATGACAATGATAAAAATAATCAAAAAGAAATGTTTGAACATTTTTACCAAGTTAACCTTTTTTTAAAGAAAAGGTTGGATGTGGGAGTGGAGGGAGTGTGGAAATAGAGTAATTCAATAATCAACAATTCAGATTCCTTAATAAACCACAGGGAGCATGACATAATTATAATACAGCCTAATAGCATAGAGAGATGAAGAAGTTTATTTTTCATTGTACAGGAGGTTAATCATTTTGCATTACACATTTCTGGAATATATATTGTGTGGTATTTTCAACACTAAGTCAAGATACTGTAGTTAATTTCTTAAATCTTCCTTAGTTGGACCTCTTGGGAATAAAGTTGTATAATATGAATACTTTTTGGTGTTGGTTAGAACTCTTCACACAAATATATGAAGATAAAGAGCCCCGAGATATAAGAGAGATTTTGTTGTGGAAAAAAAGTATTTCCATAAAAATAGCATGGCTCAGAATTAAGACCACTTCCTTCACTACAAATTCCTGCTGAAAGTCAGAGGAAAAGATGGATGAGTTTGTTGGACTAGAGTGGCCATACTTTTTCCGTAAGTGGGGTGATAATGTAACGTATTGAGCAAGCCAAGGCAATTTTGAAAGTGAAAAAGGGCACTATTAATAACGAAGTCAGGCCAACTGACATAAGCTGGGACTCTCCCAGGCGTACTAGGATATATGGTTACTGAAGCCATTCGAACTTCACCACAGGCCACCCTTAACCACCCTTTACAAGAGCTAAAGAGGTATTGATATACTGGAAAACATGCCACAATTCTAAGCATGTCAGCTTCCTATTATCTGTATGATAAAGAAAAAGCCTATACGAGAAAGGTATTTTTGTGTCTTTAGAACAGTCAACCCACAAATCAGTTAGAAGCCTCATCTTCTGTGATATCTTTAGTTTGTACACCATAGGATTACACTTATTTTCCATGAGTATTAGTGTCTTTATAAAACTCACAGTTTAAGGGCTATAGCATGAGGTATTGGGAAAAGCTCTGTGGATGGATAGAGGAGAATACATTTGGTTCAAAGGCCTAGATCACACACTGAGTGATTCACTGTCAACATGCTTAAAATCTCAGAGTTTCTGCTTACTCTACAATGGTGAAGTGAGTCTCTGGAGTTTCTTGCTTTCTTTCCTAGAAAGTAAGGGTGGTATGATATCTCACTTTTCTAATATGCCAAGCAACTTAGTCTGGGTAAGAGAGATTTATCATTGCACCCCTTAGCAGGCACTTGCAGATTCCATTTTTATATCAAGAACTGTCAAGACTAATTTTTTTTTTTTTTTTTTTTTGAGACAGAGGCTTACTATGTTGCCCAAGCGAGAGTGCCATGGTGTCAGCCTAGCTCACAGCAGCCTCAAACTTCTGGGCTCAAGCAATCCTTCTGCCTCAGCCTCCCAAGTAGCTGGGACTACAGGCATGTGCCACCATGCCCGGCTAACTTTTTCTATATATTTTTAGTTGTCTGGCTAATTTATTTCTATTTTTAGTAGAGACGGGAGTCTCGCTCTTGCTCAGGCTGGTCTCAAACTCCTGACCTCAAGTGATCCTCCCGCCTCAGCCTCCCAGAGTGCTAGGATTATAGGTGTGAGCCACCGTGCCTGGCCAAGACTAATTTTTTAAAAGTCATCACAGCCTAGAAGTCCAGCTCACAACATTTTGATACAGGAAAATATCTTCATTATTATAAGAGTTAGGGAAGTCTGTTGCACTTTGTGCTTCCACATTTTGCATTTGGTGCTTGATGGTGTCTCCATTGTGTTTTGACTTTGTTTGACATATGTAATTCCTTTAGATATTGATGAGTGTGTTGAAGAGCCAGAAATCTGTGCACTGGGCACTTGCAGCAACACTGAAGGCAGCTTCAAATGTCTGTGTCCAGAAGGGTTCTCCTTGTCCTCCACCGGAAGGAGGTGCCAAGGTAAGTGCCTCTGAAAGCTTTGGACTTCTATTATTATTTCATTATTCGAACTGTGTTTATTGGTCATGGTCTTATTTTTCAAACATGGCAAAGCTTTGATTCTTTGTAAATGGGAAGATGGAGAGTTTTCATTCACCCAGAGGTCTAATGATTACCATGTGTCAGAACGTTTGTTTTTACTTTTATGGTTAAAACTCATCCATCAAGTTATAGTTACTTATACAACTGTCCAGGCACTTAAAACTCTCTCTCCTCCTACGAACGCAAACGATGATAGGCCCATCAGTGGAGGAGCATCGTGAGCCATTGAAACAGCAAGGCCTGGTGAAGTTCAGCTACACATTCTCTGCCTCCTAAGAGGTAACCTGCAAAATATGGGCTTTCAGACAGAAAACATGCAGATTAGCCCATATGCTCCCAGGATATGATACCCATCTCTCCCTGACATCACAAATTCTCTAAGAAAACAAAAGTAAATTTAAACTGACCATGATTCTTGTTGGCCATAGTCCATTTTCAGAATAATACTTGTCAAGTGTTTCACTAAAGATTTTCAAGGGTTTTCCAGGTTGACTTTCAAATTAAAGAAAAAAAATCCAAGGAGCCTGTGCTTTTGTTTTTGCTTTCATATTACCAAATAAGAGGCTCTGGATATCATTTAAGATTTCAAAAATTAGATTTGGGGTCCCAGCCCTAGAGCAAGTGATTTAATCTTTTGGAAGCTCAGTTTCCTCATTTTAAACAACAATATGCCCAGTCCGTCTTATTGAGTATATGATAAAGCTTTGTCAGTTTCTGAGTCCTTTGTAGACTCTTGTTATTGTTTCTAATTTTCTGATTCACTTTTTACTTTCCAACTGGTTATTTTGGAAGTATAAAGGAGAGAGCTGAGAATTTTTTGATGGGCTTCAACTTATAGGTAGCTCTCAGAGGTCAGTGTGGATTTCAGGGTGGTGCTTGATTCAAACAGATATTCTGTATGGTACAGATCAGCCAGATAAATTCTAACTCTTACTGCCTTGTTTTTGTGTGCCTTTGCCTTGGCCTGAATTTGGAAAGAAAGCAGTGAGAAACCAGGTGTGAATCTGCCGATGTGGCAGGCCAGAGGAAACTCCTAGGCTATTAATTCAATTTGCACTGGCCTGTCACAGAGCAAGCTAGCACTGCAGGAAGAATCAGCCCAGCTGTGAGCAGCCCAGCCACATGCTCAGCTCCAGGAGGCAGAGCCAGAACTGAGGAATGCAGCAGGGAAAGTGACTTTTGTAGTTCTGATGAAATTTCAGAGGTCATTAAGGGCTCTTTGCAGATGGACTGGTAAACAGGCATCCTAGTGAGTCCTAGTTAAAGCATGTGGGCGAGCACAGCTCTCTTTCCCAATGCAAGGCACCCTCGATTAACAAACCAATCCTGGAGAATCACCATAAGCAAAAGCGAATCTCCCACAGAGCTCAGATTTTGCTAGAGCCAGGAAATTGAGAACTGGGTTTTTCTTGTAAGATGACAAATTAGGAGTCAGACTTCTGTTGCTCATGAAATGAGAAAATTCCACAGAACCATGGGTTATGCTTTTAAAGGAGCAAATGCTATGGGACTCAGGTGAACAGATCCTGGCCCTGAAGACCACGGATTTAAATAAGCCACTCCCACTTCCAAAGTTCAGTGAAGGGCATTTGTCACGTAGGCTGACTCAAAACTTCATGCATTTGAATCTCTATCTAATGCCAAGATTTTTGGAAGGGTGGGGTGGAGTTGTGTGGGAGAGAGACAACTGGGGTTTGGGACAAGGCCAGTGATTAAAGGAAAGAAGAATAAAAATTTTAACACACAAATTTAGGACATGCATCTATCTAGGTTTAAAAGAACACTACAAACTAGAAGACAAAGGAGAGAGGTAAGTTTTAATATATTTGTTGAAACATTTTTGTGAGTGGTCACTGAATTACATACCTTAAGACAGTTACAGGCATAAATAATAAAAACAATATTGATAAATACAAAATATTGTATGTGACAAAGAACTTGAATAAAGGAAATCAAAAGGTGTCCTCCAAGAAATGATAATTTGTCAAATCTTGGAAGTTTCTCAGCAAAGCAAACATTTGGGTGGCAGATATGCTGCAGGGCAAAGACTAACTTTTATTGCTCTTGACCTTCAAAAGCATAATTGATGGAAGGGGCTTGCTAGATTCCAGCCACAACAGAGATGGAAGTGGAATAGAAACTAGAGAGATGATTTATCTGGAAGAGTTGGTCACCATGAAGAGTTGAGCAAGTTCATTGGGAAAGTTCACTGAATGTGACTTACAGAGCTTGGTAGATAGATATATAGATATTTTAAAACTTTAATCCATGAAAACTTTCCCTCAGTTATCTTTGGCAATTCTGTTATAGTGTCTACTTTGTCATGCAGTAATAGCTGGTGTGATTGTTTTAACAGAAATGCTTAGGTGATGATGATAGTGTGCTGCTTCCTGGGACTGAAACACTGAGATAGGAGAGAATGCAAAAGGCAGAGGTGGTCAGACAGAAAGAAAGAGGAATTATACAAAATGGATATGAAAGCATTTCTTAAAAACTTGTAGATTTTAGCCTGTGTGTAATGACTGAGGAGTTTTGCAAGGTTTCAGGAGACAAGTTTGAGAGAAAACATACTCCAGGGCCCTGGATGAGCTCACTTTTTAGAGTCACCCAATTTGTTCTATAAGAAATGGAAAAGTCAGTTTCCAAAATTATGTCAAGCAATGTTGGAGAATTTTGTAGGAAATAGGTCCCATCTTCCTTGTTAGAGTCACTGAGAAATTATTGATATTAAAGAAATACATTCTTTGAAAGAAAGACCGTTCGACTCCCACCTACCCATAGCTTTGCCTCCTTCTTCCCTTCCCTCTCTCTGTTGAACTAAACAAGTTGAAAATTTAACATTGACATGGCTCTCTGTGTGTGTATGTTTGTGTGTGTATGTGTCTGTGTAAAATCTTCAAAAAACCCTACTTGCATTTTGCAGCCAGCTCCTCCAAGAGTAGCTGCTTCCATGACTGACCCTGGTGTTGTATTCATGCCAGTCTACAAAATTACCTCCTTTATTTGTGCTATACTTGAGATTTCGGTTCCAGGGCTTAGGGGGATACAGAATAAATAACAAAGTATGATACCACAGTAAATACTAGAACTAGTAGGGCTCCCTTACTCTAGAGTGCTCACTAAGCATTGTCCAGAACACATGCACGCAGAGCTGTCAATGAAGGGAGCTTGTGAATGGTTCCATCTGTGAATGTTCTAATCCTGAGGTCAGGGATGGATGTCAGTTTTGAAAACTGACAGTGTTGGATTTTATTATTCACATCAGGTTATTTTGAAGTAGTGGCTAAAATGAGAAATAATAAATGTAAGACCACATAGATTTGTTCGGCGATCTCATTGCAAAAGTTACCCATGACTTCAACAGTCTCAGCTTAGTTACTATTACAATTACTTAAGGAGTATTGCTGTGGCAGTGAGAGGAGAACACGTGTAACGTGAGGAATTGTTTTTTGTTTGCTGCTGTACAATAAAGAGTTGATAGGAAAGCAACTGAAGGGTGTCATGAATTTATGCTGCAGATTTGCGAATGAGCTACTGCTATGCGAAGTTTGAAGGAGGAAAATGTTCATCACCCAAATCCCGAAATCACTCCAAACAGGAATGCTGCTGCGCTCTGAAGGGAGAGGGTTGGGGAGACCCCTGTGAGCTGTGCCCCACTGAACCTGATGGTATGTCCGTCATCTGCGTTTCTCCTTGGGCCATTCAAGGTACAGACTGACCATGAAAAAAGATTGCAGGCCTTAAAGACAATAAGACAACTTAATGTAATTGCAAGTCTAATTAGAATGTTCGTTAAAAATTGTTTTATCTCAGGATCTAGGTAGTTATTTTCTTTTTTAATTATGTTATAGATCAGAGATACCCAAGGAGTAGGCACAACATCTTTCGGGATCTTGTTAACTTTCTCTAGTTTCTGGGCTTGTTTTATTCATCGTGTATCAATATATGCAGCATGTGGCAATTTGGCCACCACAAAATGCTTGGGGAGAAGCCTGTGACTAATGGCCACTGGTCTTGTCTGTTAACGAGTGTGTGTCTCTGCCACAGAGGCCTTCCGCCAGATCTGTCCCTACGGGAGTGGGATCATCGTGGGACCCGATGACTCAGCAGTGGGTCAGTGGCTTGTGCTGGATTCTTAGCATTTCTCAGTTTTTCTCAACCAGTCTTTTCTTTACCCTTTCTCTGATTGTTCTTATTTCTCTCCATCTATCTTGAAAAATTTAGCTCTACTTTCTTTGTCATTTCATTTAAATAACAATTGTATTATTGTATTGTCATATTGGATATTCCATTGATTAAACACTGAAATGATCATAATGTACCATTATGTTTTAAAAATGTACTTTGTTATTCACTGTTTTGTTCCTCCTTTGCTTAAGATATGGATGAATGCAAAGAACCTGATGTCTGTAAACATGGACAGTGCATCAATACAGATGGCTCCTATCGCTGCGAGTGTCCCTTTGGGTATATTCTAGAAGGGAATGAATGTGTGGGTGAGTAGTAAGTCAGTTTCTTCCATTGGGAGTGTACAAATTAGTAATTAAGCTACATGGCATTCACACTAGGAAATTTAAGTACCAAGAGGGGACTTAAATCAGTTTTGTCCATCCGTGCATGTATGTCATTCATTTAGAATACTAGCTGAGTTACCACCAAGCGCCAGGCACTGTGCTAGGCTCTGGAGTACAGCAGTGAGCCAGGGTCCTTCCTCGCATGGACTTTACAGTCTAATGGTGACAGCAGACACTGAGTACATTATAGGAGATACTAGAAAGGACAACATCATGATGGAAGTCTTTGTGAAATTTAAGAAGAATTGTTAAAGGTCATAATCTTATTCTATTAACATTTAAAGTACAAAATTTATCTGGATTTTGCTATATTTAGTAAAATGAAAAGCTGCATAATCAGTGTAAATTCCTCTTGTTTTAGCCCTCTTATTAAAATTTCAAAGAATGGCTCCTATAGCTAACCTTTGACCCTCAATCCACACTAACTCCAAGTTAAATCCAAGTATTACATTGAGTCATCTGACAATTCCAAAGTAGTTCAGTGCAACTTAATTGATAATGGCATAAATGCTGAGGGTTTGTGTCGATTAGAAAGTACTCTTGCCATACGAGAAATCGGGGTATGAGGATTTTCTCCCCAGCTATGGCTGTGGGAGTTTAAGCAAGTTCTTTAGCCTTTCTAGGCCATGGGATGTAGTATTATTCAGGCAGACTAACTTATTTCTAACTACCCTTGCAGCTCTAAACAAATCAGCCATATTTTGATTTGTATTAATGTGAAGGAGAAATAATATTCTTGACAGTTGAATGTGATTTAATAGTAGCACAAAAGCAAATTCATCAGTGTTTTCTTGTTGGAATCTTCGTTAGTGCCCCCGCATGGCATGAACTTCCTCCCCAGGGTCTCCCTACCACGCCCTCTTGCCTTCACTTTCTGACGTCAGAACCTCCGCTTAACATGTAACCCTTGATGGCAGT
>CAUYSK010124758.1:0-16573 GCA_963575035.1 Avahi laniger | reverse complement strand
TGAATAGTACTCCACGGTATACATATACCACATTTTATTACTCCACTCATGTATTGATGGACACTTGGGTTGTTTCCACATCTTTGCAATTGTGAACTAAACAAAAGATATACTCAATAGTGCATTTTTTGAAAAAGACCTTGTCTTTTAACAGTAGTGCTAGTAAAATACTCAAAGCAAACGCACTGTTCCCAAGTTGTCGTGTTCCCAATCTAGAGTTACGAAGAAAAGGTTAGAAATCAGGAAAACTATTTAAACGCTGATTCTGCCAGTGACCAAAGTCTGACTTTAGCAAGCACAGTTTCTCTCAAATTTATTTTAGTTACTGAATTATTCATAGAGTCCACCATAATGTGATTTCACAGATAAGAAGTAGTTTAAAATTTTTTTAAATATGCAGATGAATAATAGCCAATGTGGCATTGCCCTGTGCTGCAGGAAGCCTTTGGGGAAGCGATCTGAACTCACCACACACTCGCCTCGCACGCAAATGCTGTACGGATCTTTGTAAGAGCAGCGTGTTCCGTCGTGGACCAGCTGTTTCATGTAAGCAGCAACTCCAGTCTCTTTGGATTGACAGTAAAGGTGGCATCTTTTCTTGGCTGCATACGATGGAGGATAAAAAGAACCCAAAAAACTATTTACATAAAATGGAATGTTTGGACAGCATAGGTTATTTGATTTTTAAATATAAAGTTTCAATGTGGTTTTCTGAAAACAAAAGGAATACTGTATAAATAAATAAAATGAGGAGCAGGAGGAAAGTATGCATATTCAGCAGACTGGTTTTCGCTGGGGTGACCATATGATTTGTCATCCAAACTGGGACACTTCTGACAGTGGTAAGGGGCTGTCGTAATCGCTGAGCAGGGAAAACAGGTATAAACTGGGACTGCCCCAGGCCAACCAGGTTGTGACAATCCTAGATTTTATCACAGCTGTTTAATAAACTTCAATTCAAAACCAGCTTAGTTCTAGTACTGCTGAAAGACTGTCTCTTTGGTTTGAGTAAATCACCTAGCAAAGTTTTTGCTCCTTATAGGATGCAACTCATTTCACCAAAATAGATAAAAAATAATGCATTTCTTCTTACTGCATTGCAACTTTCAGTTCCTACATGTATCCACCTTTTCTTTAAAACAGCTTTAAACCAAACTCAGTAGTGTATTATATCACATGATAATCATGTAACTATTTTCTTTTATTCACCTAAATAAGAAAAATGCCAAGAGGTTGCCACTTGAACATATTTAACCAAAAATTCAGAAGTGAAACATTAAACGAAAACTTTACGTATATTTTTTTTCATTTTTTAACGTATATTTTTTAAAAACTAATTTACAATAGAAAAGTAAAAGGTTATGAAATGTCTTTTGTTATTAAACAATGGCCTTTTTCTTGGTCCTAACTCAAATGTCAAAGAACTGTATTTTTTCTCCAGTTGTTCAGGAAGGAAAGATCACAATATTCCAGAAGCATCCTAGCAGAGGGCTTTCAGCTGAATCAAGAAATCCAACATCTCTCCCAGGTGTTCCTTTTCCACTGGTCTTCTGGCTGGAGACAGTGACAGTGCTATGTGCCAGGAACAATCAATTCTTGCCTCTCTAGAGGAAGGAGCACTTGAGTCTTCTTCTTGGAAACCCAGGAGCACTTATCCTGATAAGCACCAAATTTCCTAAGTTACCAAGTAGTGATCAGGAGTCCGCAGCATCGGTGTTGGCAAAACGTAAACCCTAATCTCCATCCACACAGCGGGGAAAAGAGCGGGAGTCTACTCACCGTCGGAATGTTCATATGGCAACCAGTGGTGTTTGGCACTCTGGTATTCAAAGTGTGAGTTTCGCTGCTGGCACTGCTGCGCTCTGAAGTCCTCAAAGTGTTTTTGGCATTCTTCTGTGTTACAAAGCTGGTACTCGAAATTAACGCCAGGACAATCCTGACCACCATTGATGGGCCTAAAGAAAAGGCGACATTTAGAAAGGCCTTTTGGCTTCCGGCCAGCAGCTGCAGCTTGCAGGCACAGTGCCCGAGGGCAGAAAGCCAGAGCTCCCGAGCTGCCAGCACCAAGCCAATGAACTCAGACTTCCTAATTTCAGTCGCTTTCCAAAAGCACCCTTCTCTCCTTGCTGGGTAGGGGAAAAAAAAAACAAAAATCCCCAAACTCAACTTAAATAAGCTTTTCGAACAGTATATTTTAAACGCATGGCAAAAGTATATAAAGAAATAAAAAGCGTGGATGTGGACGAAACCATGTAGATGCAACTCAAAGATACTTTGATCACAGCTCTATGCCTCAGTTTCCTCGTATGTAAAATGCAAATAATTGTACTATTTTCCTTGAAGAACAATCGTGAGGATGAAATGAGTTAACATACTGGAAGCCCTTAGAAGGACTCAGGCTCATGGTGAAACTTAGCTGCTATTACTACTGTAATTTTTATTGTTTTCCTTATTTCTACTTATACTACCATCATCTCTTCCTATGGAGACAGATGTGTGCTACCAGACAGTCTTTATAAAAGACATGCTCAGAGCCGTCCTGCTTGAAACAGAGAGAGAAAGCTGCTTATGCATTAAACCCTAGACAAGGAAGAATGTCCTAAATTTAATAATTCAGGTTTTTTTTTCTTCATAAAATAAAGTTTGCTGAGCATAACACAGGGATTAGGTAAATTTATTCTGAGTCAATGAATGGATAACTTTTCCCCCAGCAGTTTCCTGGCCTTCTACCACAGTCTTTCTGCTGCCCCTCCTGGGAAGCAGTGGCATCCTCCTCGCTGGAGAGAGCGTCTACGTGCTGGGCACTGCTCCCTCCCTGCACTCCCGGCTTCCTGCAGGGATCTCACAGCTCACAGTGCCCAGGCCCTGAGGGCACAGTCATCCTCTTTCCCTGCTTAGCTCCTAAAAATTCCTAAAAAGCAATTTCTTCCAAAATCTGTTATCTTCCTTCCAGTTTCTCATCTTCATCCCCGACTGGCTACTCTTCGCAAGATTAATAAATGGAGATCTATCCAAAAGAGACACTGGTTTCTGAGCTGTGAACAATTTCTTTGCGTGCCCTGTATTTCACATGCACTTCCTGAAACAGAATACTGATAACATAATATTGGAGTATTTCTTATGGTCCATCCAAAAATAACAAGAATTACAAGGACTATACTCACGTGGGATTATTGCACTGGCGCGTTCTGAAGCGAACACCAGTTCCACATGTCCGAGAACAGGAGCCGAACTTGGTCCACGACCCCCAGTTTCCATCTTGTCTTTGCTGATTGGCATTCTTCCACATGCAATGGCCCTTATAGCACCACTTAAAAAATGACAAAAGGTCATTACGAAAATCACGCGGACACTAAAGCGGAAGCTGTCATACAAGAACCACCTACTTGAAGGGCTTCATTTCCTCTGCCTTTTATTTCCCAGGTGGAGATGCATTTAAAATTATCAAAAGCAATTAAGATGTCCTATTGGAAGGGTAATTTAGACTCTCATTTTTCAAGTATGAAATTAAAATGAAAAAATATAACATTCACTCAGATAACTTTCTGTGATGCATTCACCAGTGAGTGTTAAACATCATAATCAATAAGAATTTTCTAAGCACCCAACTTGCAAAGTAAGTACTATTCTACCCATCGTCTCTCATTACCTATATCATATTAGGATTTTTGAGGGCAATATGCTCCTCTTTAAAATGATAACATGGAAATATATGTCTTAACTTAGAAAATAATTAACGTAACATATTCAGCTTTCAAAGCACTTTTACTTTTTAAAATTTTCATTTGCAACATTCTGAGAGATAGATAGGTCAGATATATGACCGTTGCCATTTAGATGAGAAAAATTGAAGCCCAGAAAGGTCGTGAATAGTTTAAGGCACGTGACCATCAAGAAATTAAGTGGGACTACTGGAACCCTGATACTATAGAGGCACCTAGCTTATGGCACCCAGCCTATAATGGGTGCTCAAAAGATGCTAGTTATTTTTCTAACGTTTTGACTTGCTTTTTAATACAATATATAATAAAAGTATTTTTTAAAACTCAACTTTTATAAATTTAAATATAATACAAATATATTCATTCAGGGAAACTGGATATTAAGAGTTGATTATAGCATACTTTTTTTAAAAGCAAAAATGAATCAACTCATTATTGCTCTTTTTTTTAGCTGGAAGTTTGTAATACTGAATTTTCCCAAAGCAGGACACTGCATATTACGTGCTTGGCAGAGTGCCTAAGAGTGCCAACACTTACAATGACAGGTTTTATTATTATCATGCATATAATTCTCATCACAAGTACAGTTTATACACATTTGAAATCAAGCTTTAAAGGAACTAAAAGCTATGTAGATCTTCTTGCCAGCTTTCAGTCCTGTCTACAATATCTTATTTCTAAACTAGTCAAAGCTCTTCAACTTGAGTTCTTAGCATGCCTTTGTTTTGGGAGCTTTGCCCTTAGGAGTAGCATAGCTTGGCACTCAGCCAGTTTCTGAGTATTCAATCCTGACTACGCGATTTGAGATTTAAAACCTCTGGGCATCTGTCCCCAAGGAGCAAGGCCAAATCTTCTGTATAAATTCACATGACTTTATTTCTGGGCAGCTTTCACAAGGCATGGGATGCCAGCAAGTAAATCAGATCCCACCAGCAGGGGGCCAGATGGTCTGCTGAGTTGCTTCTTCCTGTTCTGTCTGCACTGGGCTGAGTGGTGGTCCCAAAGATATCAGGTTCTGATCCCTGGAACCCGTAAATGTTATCTTATTTGGGAAAAGGGTTTTTGCAGATTAAGGATTTTTAAATGGGGGAATCATCCCAGATTATCCAGGTGGGCCCTAAATGCCGTTATGCGTGCATCCTTATAAGAGAGGGGCAGAGGCAGGTTTGACACGTACAGAAAAGGAAGAGGCAATGTGACCACGGAGGCAGAGACTAGAGTGGTCACGGAATGTGGGCAGCCCCAGAAGCCGGAAGAGGCAAGGAACAGATTCTCCTCTGGAGGGAGCATGGCCCGGCCTACACACTGATTTCAACTCAATGAAACTGATTTCAGACTCTGGGCCTCTAGAACTTTAAGAGAATGAATTGCTGTTTAAAGCCACCAAGTTCGTGCTAATTTGTCTCAGCAGGCAGGGAGCTAACGCGCTCTCGTAGCACATTACCATAAAGAAGCCTCATGTAATGTGGTTTTCATAAAAATGACAGTACAGCTGTCTTCACCATTTTCTAGACTTTTCAAGAGGATCATTATGCAGCGTATCTTAAACCTTCGTTGTGTAAATAGATATACTCACTTTTCCAGCAGCACATTCAGTCCCATCCAGTGGGGGGCCTTTTTTCGTCTTGCAAAAGTAGGGATTATCAGGATGGCTACACCACAGCTGTTTACATGGGTCAAAGGTTCGAAACTGGAAGAGAATCAAACTCTCAGTGAACCCTCAGATAGCGTGACATGCAACAACGATCTATCCCATACAGTCTCTGTGTGCCATGTTGCTTGGATGTTTTTATTTCCAGTTAATAGCCAAAGTTGTGACATGTTATTAAAAAAATACTGCATAAGAATTCGAAGTAGAAAATCCTTTTATTCTGCTTTTCTAAAATAACAATAATAAATATTGATTTGTCTGAGATTCCCTGGTTGACTTTTAATGTTTCTCCCTATCGTTTCTGTTTTCAGGTATTCAAATGGACAGTACTGGAATTTTAGAAAGAGTTTGTAATTATTATGAACATTGCAAATATGAAGATACATTATAATGGTTTAGCAGCTCTCAAGCTATCAAAACGTCTTTTCTTTATCTCTGTAGGTATGAACTAGTTAGTTACATATGAATAATAAAAATACTCCTAATAATTAGTTGGCTAAAGGTAGAAAAATTTTCTCAAATTTTCTGTGTAAGATGAGGTATTCCAGGTATAACAAAGTATCATAATACAGTCATATAGTTTATAAAATACTTTCCATATATTCGATCCTCACACCAATTCATGGCTGAAAGAATATGGGTTACAAGTTAAGGCTATAGTTATGGTTACAAGTAAGACAGTAACAGAGCCAGCCTAGAATCTTGGTTTTCACATTCTTCACAATGTTTTATGTTTTCCTAAAACACCACATTATAATATCCAAATGTTTGTGTAAGCTCACACACACATATTTGTATGTGTTCTTTGTTCATCTGCTTTCTCTGTAACTGTAAACATCTTACCATTCTTTAGATAGATTTTGAAAAATATCAAACAACTGTTTATCTGCGTGTCTACTGCCTACACTGCTAATTACCCATATACAGACTTAAGTGCATAGATTTTATTAGTACCCATTTTTAGACCTGGATTTTTTTGTTCTAATCCCTATTACTTAATGTGGAAATTGTACTTTGCCATAACATTGAGCTAAGTTTTAAAATTCTCACATTTAAAACATTAATACAAGTATTACATTATAATTAGGAGCTCACAGTGTTTATCTTATAGACAGACCAAATGGCTGTATATGGAAGATTTCAAACAGCAGATTGATTTCTTTTCGGTACTAAAAAATCCTTATATTTCTTGCTCTAACACACAAAGCTAGCTCCAACATATAAAAAGCCTTTCCTTTTACAAAATGAACTACTAAAGGTCAACATGGAAATGTAACGAAACATACATCTAATCTGAATAGTTACGTGGAAGACTGGCTTTGATGGGTTCCATTTAGCATTTACTATGTGCCCGTGCTGTGCTAAGCACTTTAATTATATTATCACATTTAACCCTCACACCAATCCTATGAGATAAATACTATCATTATTTACATTTTACCTACAAGGAAATGAAGCCAAGGAGATTCAGTGTCAGATCCAGGACCTGACCCACCGAGTCTGAGTATGGCGTTCATATTCCTAACTCCCATGCTGTACCATACAATTCTTATAGGAGCAAATACCAGCATGAGCCTTCCCTATGGTCACACGTGCATGGAATCCTGGCCACCAAGCCAAAGCAAAGCAATATATCTAAGGCTTAAGAGTCATCTCTCAAGGTCACAAAAACCATGGGAGGAACAGAGCATAAAGATTTGAGCCTCATAGCCTTGATTGCAAATCCAGCTCCCCTATTTACCAGCTGTGTGACTTAAACAAGTTGTTTAATCTCTGTAAGTCTTGAATTTTTTTTCCTGTACAATAGAAGTTACATCAGCTCCCTTATAGTCTGCCAGGAGGATTAAATAAGATAGTACGTGTAAAGCATTGAGCTTTAGCACATAGCGATGTAACAAACACAAAATAATTGGTAGACGTGCAAATTAATATTTGCACCTGTTTGTCTGTAAAGCTCATCAAGCAGGAGCTACCCAAAGAGATTTCAAGATGCAAAATCTACATCAACTGTGAGTAACGTACCGCAGTGCACATTTTATAACCAACACCAAAATCAAAACGACATTGCTCATCCATAGAATAATTGATTCCAGGAAGTTCTGGGAGTTTGGGCCAATCATGTTCAAAAGGGTCATCAAGGAGACAGTCATACGAACTGTAGGAAGGAAAATATTGCATGTCGTTAAATTTTCATTCTTTATAATCGTGTCCTTATGGAAAAGTAACAATAGCTTTTATACTCTAGAATTTCATCAGATCATGGAACAAGTTCACAAAAGCATACATTTTAAAGTTTTGGTTTCAGTTCCCTTTAGAAAAAGCCCCTTCACCCTTATTCATGCACCATGTATGACTTAAACATATAATAAAGTTGTGATTATTTGCATCACTAATTAAAGCCCCACGTGGCCTGCCAGGGCACGTCCTGACACGTCTACTATAGCGTATGGGTGGTATAATACGCTGGAATCACATGACCATCTTCTCCTCATCCTCAAGTTTGACCATTGCTCAAGAGATTCCATAAAGAATTTACTAAAGGGAAATTACATTACAGCTAACAATTAAATTCTAGGCTTACTGCTTAAAATATTGTGACGTTACAGAATTGTTGTACCAAATGCTCTGAGTCGTAAGAAAATATTTATTATCAACAAGAGTTTTCATTTACTGGGAATTTTGTTATGATCGAGGTCCTAAGAGTCAGTTTTGTGTGTGTGGGCTGTGAAACGAATGCTGTCAGGCCACGCAGCAGGGGACGTACTGGATGTATCTTTTCAGTTCCTGACCGCTGCACCGGGACCAGTGGTAACGATGGAAGGCTGCTTGCACCAAGGGCGCCATTACGCTTCCCATAGCCGTCTCGTCACCGCACCTGTTGCCTTGTCCATCGTGCTCCATTCCCAACCTAGAACACAAAGGAGACCCCGCTAGTGAGACTCAGGGGTCTACAGCTTTTGATTAATTTCTGTTTTGAAAATAAGTACTGGGAAATATGTATTTTAAGGAAATGTGGCTTTCTTGGAGAAGTCACAGAAACAGAAATCGAGAGCAATCCGACAGAAATGCCTTTCTTCTCCTCTGAAAAGCACAGAAGGGCCTCTGCAAGCCGGAGTCACTCATTTAGTTTCAGTGCATGACCTCTTTGCAGTGTTCAGCTCCTGACACTTGGCAAAAGATGAGAATTGCATACTGGCATGCATTCTGCCCAAAGTGGAAACAATACTGGGAGAAGAAGGAAAGAAAAGACCTCTTTTTTTTTTTTTTTGCTTTATAGCTGTCAACAGTGACTTACACATGGCCAGTTTCATGGGCTACTACAAAAGCAGATGAAAAACCATCCTCATGATTCAGGGTACAACTTCTCACTGGATGGCACATGCCCGTGACTGGAGCATATCCTGCAGAGAATGACAATTACTTTTATTTTCATTTTATGAGAAAACCCATTAAGAATTACTGCTGGATCTCTGCCTAGAGGGGGGAAAAAAAAAAGTTTTTCAAGAAACAGAGCAGTATTATTTCCCTGCTAGCATTATCCCACATTCTCTTGGGAAAGTCACAGGTAATGATCTCTAAAAAGATTCACTGGGTCTGCCTTTTCTTCTTTCCTAAGGGAAACAACTGCCTGGGGATACATTCTCTTCCGCCCACCAGCTAAACCTTGTCTTTCTGTTTTAGTAAAATGGTCCTTCATATCGTGGTATTGACGAAGGGAGCCAGAAATTCCACCAACACTGAAAAGAAAATCATCAGTCTGCTTTTTCCAAAGTCCACATCAGAATTTACTGGATAAACGTTAGCTGACTTTGGAAGAAAGTTCTTTGGCAGCAGTCGTCTCTCATGGCATCTCTTTTTTCATTCCAAAAGGTCAGTAGAAAGCCCACTGCATTTTACAGCATCCCTCCATAGCCCAAACACACAGTCATTATTTTAAAGGCAAGTAGAGTTTATTACGGTATTTAAGTGGCATTTAACATTGAGAATTCCACAGAAGTCACTGGAAGCAAGAGAAAGAAAATGCGTGCTTGGCTGGCACATCGTGGGAAGTGGTGGTGAAGATTCGAATATTTGAACAGACTGCCTGATTTAGGGTTACTTTCAAAAAAGTCAGGCCCTGAAGTTTTTCTGCTGCATATTGATGATAATACCTTGCATTCCAGCAGGTCCAAAGTCTTGCCTGGTTAAGAAAATTGCATGATCATGGTGTTCAGAGTGGTTGAGGTCAGATTTTTGTTGTTGGCAAGCCCAGCGACACACATTCTCCAAGCTCCTGGATGGGTTTCCCCTTTCTATGAGGCTGATGGACTAAGAGGAAACAACATGTTAAAGATACACATAGTATTTTCCCAAAGACTTCCTTTATTAACTTTCTCTGCAGTTGAAATTTGGGGTTATAGTACTTAAACAGTAATTCAGTAATATTATCTGGGGCTTATTTAGATTTACATTGGTTTGGGAATTCTAAATGTCCATGGAAGACATCATTATGACGATGAATACTACCAATGTGAAAATTAACTGACACCACATATGAGAATGTCTGATGCTAGGATTTGCTATTGTGAAGCAACTTAATATGAATCATTTAAGTAAAACTTTTAACAATCTAAATATTTCCTGATTCAGCTTAGACTTGAGTTTCATAAAGAACAAAAATACTGGGAAAGATTCTGGCTTTAGAGTTTTTTACCAGAGATGTGAAAGTGAAAGATCTTATTTAAGATTTCTGTTTATTTCTTTCTGTTTTTATTTAGTCCAGAATTCATCAACATGTGGGATATAAGTTCTTCCATGACCTGGCAAAGCTAGTGAAATCTTAGTTCATGGGGAGAAGTCAAATTATATTAACTTTACACTAAAAACAAACAAACAAACAAAAACTACCATTTTTTTAATGTCATGGTAATGAAGAGGGGTGGATTCTTACCTTGTAGTTCCAATAGATGAATTTAAATTCCTTGGAATGTTGCTACTATCACATTATGGTCAGGAGTTAAAAGTTCAGAGGGGAAAGGGCCCATTCTTCAAGAACCCAGGAGCCACACTTCCCAGAGTAGTTCTGATGGAATGAGAAATTGAACTTGGAACCCAAAATTACTCCCTACTTGGCTGACAGGCTGAGATTTTTGTTATATTTCAGCAAATGTTATTATCAGTGTTTACATTCTTAATAAAATTAGCATGGTTTGTTATATGTTGGTCACATACTTTTCCAAGCAAATGATTTAACAACCAACTGAAGGCTGTTATCTCCAACTGGAGTTAACTTGTATTTGTTGTTGGCAACACAAAAGTAGGTCAGGTTTATGAGGGGGATAAACTAAAGATCAATGACACCCTATCATTAGAAAATGATAAGTGGATGTCAAATATGTACTGAAATGCAAACACATGAATTTTTCCTATTTCCTACATGCCCAAATTCATTAATATTTCATAATCAGGAGAATTAATTATGGGAGAGGGACATATACTTTTAAACATCAAGGAAATGATCAAGTTAGTCATTTCCCCTACATTTACTCCTCAAAAGGAGAAAACCTTTTCACCATTTCATAATTTCCAAGGACAAGGACACAACCAATAACATTTTAAATCCAGCTAAAATTAACATTACATGAAATGCCTACTGTGTGCATTTTGATCCAACTTTTTGTTTTAAGCTCTTTTAAGTGAAAAAATATTCATATATACTTCACTTTTCTTAAGTGGACAGATATATGTGTAAAATGTTGTTTTTAACAAGTCATGAGAGGACAAATATCTTTGTCTTTTTTCTTCACCGATATATTCCAAGCATCTAGAAGGCATCTGCCACTTAGTAGGCACTTAATGTAAACATTTTTAATGAATAAATGAATTGAAAATTTGATGATAATGATAGGCTAAGGAAATTCTCTCTTTTCATAATGCTGTCTATTTGTTTCCATTCATATTGTCATGCCTAAAGTCAGGATAACTATCTATATCTCCAGGAAACAGAAATAAATAAGTAAATAATAGCACAAAAATCATTCATTATCTGCTCAGATCTGGAAGTCTCCATTCATGGTGGCAGTGTCTCCTCAACTGAGCAATCGGGGTCTATCTATACCATGTGTTTGCTACAGCTTTGGCAGTTTAGTCTGTGGTTTGCTAACCCAGTTTCCAATATTTATAGTTCACATATTTTAAGGCATTTACCTTTGCATAACCCAGCATTATCATGCGCACCAGGACCACATTTATGTGCACTCCAAGGGACTCATCATGGTAAATTTCATTCACCTAGGAAACAGAAAGGATACCTGCTAAAAGAGTGGCAACAGAAAGGGTTTCGTGAGATGCACAACATTTAAGGGATCAGCCTTGTAAAGATACTGGACTCAAATTACTTTCTCTTTAGTTGGGTTTACATTGAACTCTGAAATGAAGTCATTCACTTTTAGCTTTGGAACAATCTTTGGATATGTGAATTACTGATCTTAGAAACCCCACAGTAACAGGAACATAGGAAATATGCTCAAAAAGGGCTTCATTCAACTACTGTAGTGCTAGAAGGAGTACGATGTAATCTGCACATAACACTCACCAAAAGCGACCATGGCAGGGTCACTCCAGCAAATCATCTGCTGTCCTGTGAGTTGGCTGCAACCGTGGTGGGGGAATACAGACACCTCTGAGTTGGCTGCAACCGTGGTAGGTGCCAGGTGGAAGTCCTTCAATATTTGAATTACTAAGGAGACTGTACAAGCGCGTATCAGATGAATGTCAGTCTTAGATGCAGCTCAGAAGAGCAAAGCTGAGTACTGTTTTTTTTTTTTTAATTTTTTAGACTTAAGTTGAAATTTCTAAAAGTGATTTGGAATACTTTACAAGCAAAGATATTGGAATTAACACAACCTCAGAGGGTGTAGCCCAACTCCATTTTTTACAGATGAGGAAGATAAAGCCTGTAGAAATTCACTGACATACAAAAACACACGGTGAGCTATTGGCAGATATGAATCTAAAGTAGACTGTAATTGTATCTTCTTATTAAACTAGTGCAAAATTAGTGCTGGTGACACATGCTTAGCAACTTGGCAAATGCTGGCAGGAATGGGAAAGGTGGAGTTAGACTAGGATGCAATGTTCTTAGCTGTTCCCAAGAACAAGAACTCAACACTTGTCACCATGACTCAGACAGGGAAGGAAAACTAACTGCGACTCAATTTGAGATCCAGGAGATTTGGACAGCAGGCAT
Organism: Avahi laniger; assembly: GCA_963575035.1. Lineage (NCBI taxonomy): Eukaryota > Metazoa > Chordata > Mammalia > Primates > Indriidae > Avahi > Avahi laniger. The sequence goes on along the minus strand of CAUYSK010124758.1, from coordinate 3,972 downwards.
AGCAAATCTGAAACCTTCAGGGAAAAGACAGGCATAATCTCATAGGGAGCAGTTTTAAAAATAAATATAACTCAAGAATGAAAGAATGTTCTTAAAAAAAAGAAATTTACAAATCATGCAATTTTCACTTGTCACACTGACCAAGTAACAGACTGAGAAATTTCAATTGAAATGTTTCAAGAATCCAATGTGATTGTACAGAACACCTTGAAAAATCAAGACCTTGAATGTAGACCAAAGGCATTCTTACTGAATTTGTCTATGGCACAAAAAAGGAAAGAACAGCAAAGATGCAGGTAAAAAATATGACTAAGGTAGAATATACTAAAGATGAAAAAGTGTAGGTTAATAAGAAAATATGTGAAGTTCTTTTAAAGTGGAAAAATGCATGTGTATATACATATGTACATTCGTAAATACATACACATGTACACGCAGGCACATGCATACAAACACATGTGCATAGAATGGTAAGACCCAATTTAATACCTGTACAAGATAAGCCAAGATGTAAAAGTAAAAATCTGCACTACACTCTTGCATTTCCTAGATATGCAGACAGGCAGCTCACGCCTGAGTTGGCCTACTCTAGGCTAGTACATACCTGAAGTATTGAGTTCATTTTTCTGTACTGTCTTATGGTTTGACAATACATGAATGCATCCACGGAAGATTAAAGAGCAAGAAGCCCAGAAAATATGCCATATAAAGAACAGTTGGGGAGACATAGTGGTTCAAAGCCTAAACACCAGACATCAATAGTCTCAGATAAATCCTGGTTCAACCATTCACTGCTTGCGAGATCTTCATCCTTCTGTGTCTCTATTATATGGACATAATAAAAATACTGTATCACAGACTTGGGGTAAGAATTAAAAGACTTAACTCATGTAAACAAATTGCTAAAAAATGTTATTATGTGGAGGAGTGATTAAGGACATTAGAATATGGAAAGTGGAAAAGAAAAGCCTAGAAAGAACACTTAATAGCTGTCCTATGGAAAAGGGGGCAGATTTATTCTCTGTTATCAATAGAAAACAAAAGTAAAAACCATCCACATGATTAAAGGGGTAAATTCCAGCTCTATAAAAGGAAACTATGAATGCTAGACAAGAAGCTGTGATTTCTTGTGGCCTTTTTGGTCATGGGCAGATTCTCTTATGTTACGGTCTACCTCACACTGTCTAATTGAAGAATGAATCAACCTTTGCACCCTCCTCTTCTGGATTAATTATTTGATAAAAAATTCCTAAGTTGATAGTTCCAATAAAAGTAAAAAGTCCAAAGCCAGACCTGTCACCAACCCATTCATTCGGAGACTCATAGTTGTCCCAAGAGACTTCTTATAAGGCAGCTGTTTCAAATGGCTTCACATACAAACTTATAACAGGGACTCAGTTTAATGTAGTTGAAATGTAAAAGCATTTAATGTTAAAAAAAAATGATTGAAAGCAATGTTAGTAAATAAACAAAATCAAAGAACAATACAACTTAAAACTAAAGAAAAGTAGTTAGGTAGAAAAAAATGAGTTAATTTCCAGAGAAGGAGGAGTGAAAGAGGGCAGGAGGCACTTTTGAACAGTGCGGAACAGCAGTGACAACTATATTATAACATTTATAATGAATACGTAAATGTTACAGGGAACACCTACGTCAGAAAATGCTAGAATCATAAAATGAAGGCAAGATGGTAATAACGACAAATAGGTCGTGATATTTGAGGTCGTATAAAATGTACATATAATCATTCTAAATTAGTAAATTCATTTGCACTTGAATTTTAAAATTAATGCAGCACCAGGAAAGTATAATACAAAATTATTCCCAATATTAACATTATATTATAAAATGAATGAGAACTCTCTTTTGAATATCAAATGTACCATTCAACAAAAAGAAAAGTATTACTGAGCAAAAGTCACTATTATGCTAGGCTAATCGGACGACAGGGTGCTCCGTGGGACCGAAAAATCAGTTACGGAATGTTCTGAGTTTGCATACATTTTTTTTTTGAAACTCACAAACTATACATAAATTATATGGATAGAAATAATCAAATGTAAGGGAATAATATATTTATGTAGCAGAAAGCATTCTTTCATTGTGGCAAATTAACAAATGCTAGGTGTCTCTACTGTGCAAAGCACTGAATCTTATTATTTTGCTTTTCAAGACTTAAAAAGGTGGTTTCCACATATTATTCACTTTTAAAATGTACTTAGTCATTTCGCTGCTTTTCATCTTGCCAGACTATATAAATGCCTGGGATGCAATGTTTTCACACTCGAAAATACATGGGACGTGATGACAGTTGGAGGAATAATACAGCAACTCAGGCTCAGATAGTTATTTACTTATTTATTTTAGCATTGTCTGTATGGCAGATTTTTTTTTTAATTTCTGAATATTGTGGGTATACAAGTATTTTGGTTACATATAATGTCTTTGCCTTGCCCAAGCCAGGGCTACAAATGTGCCCTTCCCCAACACAGTGTGTTCACATCCATTAGTTGTGAGTTTACCACCCCCCCCAACCCCCTTCCTCCTGTCACCCAGTGGATATTACTACCATGTGAGCACCTTAGTGTTGATCAGTTAGTACCAATTTGATGGTGAGTACATATGATGTTTGTTTTTCCATTCTTGTGATATCTCACTTTGAAGGATAGGCTCCAGCCCTATCCAGGATAATATAAGACGTGCTAGATCACCATTGCTTTTTGTGGTTGAGTAGTATTCCATATATCACGGTATACATATATCACATTTTATTAATCCACTCATGTATTGATGGGCACTTGGGTTGTTTTCACATCTTTCCAATTGTGAATTGTGTTGCCATAAACATTCGAGTGCAGATGTTTTTATTACAGAATGTCTTTTTTTCCTTTGGGTAGATGCCTAGTAGTGGGATTGCTCAATCAAATAGTATTTCTATTTTTAGCTCTTTGAGGTATCTCCAAATTACTTTCCACAGCGGTTGTACTAACTTGCAGGCTCACCAGCAGCGTGAGAGTGTTCAAATCTCTCCACGTGCATGCCAGCATTTGTTGTTTGGGGACTTTTTGATAAAGGGCATTCTCACGGGAGTTAGGTGATATCTCATTATGGTTCTGATTTGCATTTCCCTGATGATTAGAGATGTTCAGCACTTTTTTATATGTTTGCTAGCCATTATTCTGTCTTCTTTTGAGAAGTTTCAGTTCATGTCCTTTGCCCATTTTTTTGATGGGGTTGTTCAATGTTTTCTTGTTAATTTTCTGAAGTTCTATATAGATTTTTGTTATCAACCCTTTATCAGATATGTAGCATGCAAACATTTTTCTCCCAGTCTGTAGGCTGTCTATTTGCTCCAATGACAGTTTCCTTGGCTGTGAAGAAGCTTTTAAATTTGATCAGGTCCCATTTATTTAGTTTTGTTGCTGCTATGATGGCTTAGGGGTCTTCTTCATTAATTCTTTGCCTAGGCTGATATCTGTAAGAGTTTTCCTAACATTTTCTTCTAGAATTCTTATGGCTTCACGCCTTAGGTTTAAGTCTGTTATGTATCATGAGTTGATTTTTGAAAGGGGTGAGAGGTGGGGATCCAGTTTCAGTCTTCTACATGTGGCTATCCAGCTTTCCCATCACCATTTATTGAATAGAGATTCTTTTCTCCAGTATATATTTTTGTCTGCTTTGTCAAAGATTATACGACAATATGAGGATTGTTTCATATCTGGGTTCTTAGTTCTGATCCAAAGGTCTATATCTCTGCTTTTGTGCCAGTACCATGCTGTTTTGGTTACTATATCCTTGTAGTAAAACTTGAAGTCTGGTAGACTGATGTATCCCAATTTGTTCTTTTTGCTTAAGATTGCTTTGGTTATACAAGGTCTTCTCTGGTCCCACATGAAGCACAGAATTATTTTTTCTAGATCTGTAAGGAATGATGATGGTATTTTATAGGGATTACATTAATTCTGTAGATCA
>CAUYSK010124755.1:0-12428 GCA_963575035.1 Avahi laniger | reverse complement strand
TTAATTTCTTTCTATTTTTTGGTAGAGATGGGGTCTCGCTCTTGCTCAGGCTGGTCTTGAACTCCTGAGCTCAGAACGATCCGCCCACCTCGGCCTCCCAGAGTGCTAGGATTACAGGCGTGAGCCACCGCGCCCGGCCTGACCATAGCAATATTTTGATTTTGAAAAGAATACATCAGATGGATTTGAAAATTCAAGAGCTAATTACTTTTAAGGTGATCTTAGGAAAAAATTTTAAGGTGACATGTAGAGCTGGGGTATCTAATATTCAGTATGATCTCACAATTCCTTCATAAAACAAGTCTGATCAATACATAATTTTTAAAAATGATCACTAAAATGTATACTCCTTACCTGGATTCTAAACATACACATCTTTGTTCATACAGGTTTATGTTTTTGTTCTCCTAGGTTCTTTATACTTATATACCTACATTATTCTTTTTCAAAGCCTATTGGTTGTTTTGTTTTTGTAGAGATCACGAGTCCACTTATACTTTCCTCTGCTTTGTGAGTGTAGGTAATAGCCTTTTTGTATACCAATTTGCTTACACTGCAGTCTATGATGGTAATACTGTACATTGCTTGACCTTTGAATGGAAAAATAATAACAAGTTAAAACAGTCATTTTACCTGAAGTCGATAAGGCCATAACACTCACCCTGTTTTCAATTCACATGTTCAATTTTCATCCACTCACTCTCGACTTTGAGAGGAAGGAATAATGACAGGTTACAGGCACTTTATTTCAAAATTCACTCACAAAGTTATTGACAAGCATTTTTCACAGAAACAGCTCTTCTCTCTGACCCTCGTGAGCTGTTTACATGAAAAATGCTCTTCCTTGTAGATTAATGAGAGTGGAACCTAATTCCATACCAAATATGTAGCAATTGCTTTAGCATCTCTGTTTTTGATATGGGAACAAAAATAGGGATAATTTGCCTCAAATTGCAGTCACTTCAGTCATAATAAAATCTCAGAAAGTACTGTTTGCTTTCAACTTTCATTAGGTAAGCTGGGGCTGTTATTAAGGTACCAACACATAAATGTTATATTAGCACTTAACAGAAGCATAGCATTCTCTTCTAGGAGATAAATTCTACCCTTGTCAATATAATTCCACACTGAGTGCAGTAAAAGAGTTTGAAAAGATGAAATAGTGAAGCTTTGCACTGGAGGAAAAGAAATATCTTGTTCATCCAAGCTTAAAGGCCATTTTGTTGGCCCAAGGTACTAGGGTACTGTTTAGAAAATAAGTCTAAGAGAAACTGTCTTGAGTCACGCCAAACATTGAGACAAACTTTCAGACATGTTATCTTTGTCCGAGGTTGTTAAATCAGTTACTTTAAATTTCTGTGTGCTTCACCTGTGAAGAAATAATAAGAGTTAAGGCTAAGAAGGAGTTCATTTCCAGAAAACAAATGATAATCATTTTGTGTGACTTTCTGTACATACAACACCGACATATTTTAATTTTTTTTTTTTTAGTATGATAAGCCTTTTTCAAATGTAAGGTATGGTGTATGATGTCATGATGGAGCTGTTAAAATTAAATCTGTGTTTATCCCTACTCTTATCACTATGTCTTTTAGATACTCTAAAAATAACTATCCAATTTAAAGCTATGAAATGTGTTGTCACATTTAGAGCTATGAGGACTATTTAATCTAAAGTGGAAAAAAAGGATAGGAGGGGCATCGAAAAGCTTGGCTATTGCTAGCCCTAACTTTGCCATTTTTCATCTTTATTTCTAGTCTGGCAGAGTTCTTTATCATACTATCACTCAACTGTAAGGTCTTTTAAAGAGTCCATTGTCATTTGGATTATTTAACAGTCTTAATTGCACAAAATTGTCTATCTTAACTACCATAATAACATTCAGACCATAATGTTTTTCAGGTGACACATAAATATCAAAGTGACTAATGTCCCTTAGCATTTCCAAGACCTATAATTAGAAGCAACAACATACAGTCTATGATTTTGTTTAAAGACATTGGTGAGAAAACTGCTTGGCTTAAAGTTATATTCACAGAATTGAATGTATATGTATTTGCCAATTAATGCTACTATGCTACTAAACTGGGAAATAACCGTCATTCAGCCTTTCCCACAAGGTTAATCCATTTCCATCCATCCTTCCTCATATCCTTTGCATTCTGGTAATCCTGAAAATGGCCTGTAAATTCTTACCATGGCTAGACTCACGGAGAAAAGAACTGTTAAGGACATCTCTAGAGACTTCAAAGTCATGGATTTAGCAGATGTTCGTTGGGACCAAGTTTTTAAAAAATTAATTAATTTTTTAATAGATGCTCCATAATTGTACATATCTATGGGATACAATTTGATGTTTTGATACATATATATGTTGTATAAAGATCAAATCAGGATATTTAGTGTGACAATCACCTCACGCATTTATGTTTTCTTTGTGGTGTAACCAAGTTTTAAAATGATAGTTTCGTTATCTAATATCAGTATGAATGAAAGAGTCATTTCCTTTTTAAGAACAAATTAAAATAACTTTCAATCCATAAATAATTCTTTAAAAAATAATTTTTGGGGGCAAAATGACAACTATTTTATATACTCACAGTTTAACATGCTGGCAAATATTGTATACAAAAATTTTTAGTTGGTTTCCAGAATTAGAAAGTTTTTTTGTGATGTATATAATTAAAAATTAAATGGAATTGTTGAAAGCTAGCAGCTTCCCAGCATTAACATTAAGTGCAAATTCAAATAGACTTTTTAGAGGAGGTATCAGTGACCTACCATTTAATTATAGCAAGTATTCGACTATGAGCTCTTCAATGACGGAGAATACATTTTATACTTTTTTGTATCCTAAGCACCTAGCATAGTGTCTGTGGTACCCAATAAGTGCTCAAAAAACATTTCATGCTAACGTTTTTCTGGAAGGCAATTTTTATCAAATTTCCAATGCTTATTTAATTTGTCCCTGGAAATTCAAGTTTAGGATTTTATTCTAAGAAAATAATTGGAAATGTTCACAAAGAAAATAATTGGAAATATATAGGATGTTTATTACAGATAATAGCAAAAGTTAGCCAAGAACTGAGCAAATACATTATAGTATATTATAAAATACTGTTCAACTACGAAAAACTATGTTTTCATTTAAAGAACATTTAATTGTAAGAAAAAATAAACCATATTATGTAGGAGAAAAAGTTCAAAGACTCAAAGATACAATAAAATCTCATTATAATAAAATGTATATGTAATATGTGTATGCATATATATACACATACATGTATACATATTTGAATGGGACAGAAAAATATTATCTGTTATAAGAATAAAGCACACAGCTTCTTGCAAGCCCCCACTGGCTTGTAAAGATAGGGGATGCTAAGATGGCTCCTTTGTTTACTGAATGGAGAGATATGTGTGAGAATGAGGAGGGAAGAGAAGCTGGGAGACAGGACCAGCTCTATGCTGCGGGACTAATAATAGGCTAGGAGTTGAGGCAGTTGGTATTTGATAGGAATTAGGGGCATGGCAAAGAACAGATATCTGACGGAGATTTTTTGTTGTTTTGCTGTGCAGTATATATTGTATTATTCTCTTGTGCAGCCCCCTGAAAACGTCTGTAAAATTTTCATTTTTCTCTTATATTTTGTAAAGGTATATTTGCTTTGAGAAGAGGTGACCAAGTGCTGACTCTTGCTCAGGGGCAGAAGCAAGATTCTTTGTGGGGCCCAACCACATCTGGGATATTTTTATAAAAGAAAATGCACCAAAATATTAAATGTTCATTAGCTTCGGTAGAGAGAGGAGAAGGTGATCTTCATTTCCCTCTTTGTATTATAACAGATTTTCCATATTTCTATAATGAATATGTATGACTATTATAATCTAAAAAAAGTTATTTAAAAAAAATTGATTCAAATGAATAAGTGAATAAATCAATGAATTAATGAATTGAAAATGGTAGTTTAGAGAAAGATAAAGTATATTCGCAAATAATTGCTCTAATTTACACTGAATATAAGAAAAGTCACACCCCTTTCAGTTTTTAGTTGTGCTTTGAAATAAGACACTGGTTTTAGAAAACACACACACACTTGCACAAGTTCTACAATGCTTGATTAATCAAAAAATAAATTTGCCTACTTTACTTTCTTGGACAAAAAGTAATATATCTGATTCTTTTAAATCAATATTTAGTTAAAAAATTTAATATATATTACCTATAACTACAATAAAAGTAATTTTCAAAATTCCATTCTTATATACTTTTCTTCAAAAAAAAGCAATATAACAAAATAAGAACGTACTTTAAGTGAGTAATGAAGGTAGCTATGTTGACAGTAATGTTCTCCCAGCTGTCACTCCCACTGATAAAGGGTACCGATTCTATCTAGACAAGGCTTGAAACCTCACTCCACCACTTACTGGCTGTGTGATCTTAGAGCGGGGCTGGGGAATCTGCAGCCTTTTGGCCACATGTGGCCTTCTTGGTCCTTAAGTGAGGCCTTTTGAAATTTTACAGAACAAATCATTTTACTTTTATTAATATTTTTTGTTAGACTTTTATATTTTTATTTAATTTTTAAAATGAACGTATTTAAAATACTGAAGGATAAAATAAGTTTCAAAGAAATAATCCTCCCCAATTGACTGGCATAATTCATAAGTGCACATATAAGAATAACATCTATTGGATGTTGGGCGGGGGGCGGTGAGGAGGGAGAGGGGACCGGTACATGCATACACAGAGTGCAATGCGCACCACCTGAAGGATGGACATATTTGAAACTCGGACTTGTGGGGGGGCAAGGGCAACATACGTAACTTAAACATCTGTACCCCCATAATATGCTGAAATAATAAAAAAAAAACATTTGTAAACCATAAGAGCTAAATTGACAGTTGCTGTGCTCGCTCATGATTTAGTTCTAACTTCCCCCACCTGACTGGCGCCACTACTGCACAAGGCTGGTTGGTGAGAGTTTAGGGGGGTCGGGTACACCAGTCTGTTATCAGCTTTTGACAGAAGTGTACTGTGTTTCTGTTTGAAATGGAATTTGTGAATAGTTGCATAGGATGGCAGTATTTTTTAATTCTATCTGCTAACAGCCCATCATGTCAAAGAAGACCAAGGGAACGCTGAAGGAAGCAAGTAGATTTTTAATGAAGATTGGGAATTGCAATATTATCTTGCTTCTGCTAAAGATAAGAAGATTCTCTTGCTTTGTGACACTGCAATATCAACATTAAAGAAATTCAATGTTCATTGGCATTATAACACTCATAAGGACCACAAATATTTTACATTAGAGGGAGAGGTGCAAAAGTTTGTACTGTAGAAAGAAAAAGATGAAAGGCAAAAGCAAAGACAATTCTTTCAAGCAGCAATAAGACCTGGGAATAATGCCACCAAAGCAACTTATAAAGTAGCTTATATCCTCAGGGAAAAAAGGAAAACCATTCAGTGATGTAGAAATTGTGAAAGAATGCATTGTTGAATTTGTAGTATGCTTAGACCACGATAATGTTTCAAACTACAAACAACTGCATCTTTTAAGGAGAACCATAACTGATTGGCAGCATGAATTTGCTTTCAACTTAACAGAATAATTTCATGCAATACTTCGAAAGGAAAATATATATAATTCAATCACTTTGGATGAATCAACTGACACTATGTAGGTTTGACTTGATGCAGGTTTTATACTTCATTTGGGTCATAACAGAAGATTTTCTTTGCTACAAAGAGTTACTCACTTTGGGCACTCTTTCAAACAAAGCACGGGGAGTAGGTATCTTCAACAACTTTCAAGATAACTGTCATGAAGCTGGACTGAATTTGGTAAATTTATTGAGTGTATGTACAGATGGTGCACCTTCCTTGCTAGGAAAATATGAAGGGTTTATTGCACAGATTAAAAAAAGTATTAACAGATCCAGATGCTCTCATTGCTTGTCATTATATCTTGCATCAGCAAAATCTCTGTGCTAAAGCTACTATTTTAAGTGACACTTTGCAATAAGTTATGAGTATTGTTAACTATATTCATGCAAACGCAACATAGCATCTTCAGTTTTGTAATGTGCTAAAGTTGAATGATGAGGTAATCAGTGTGGATTTGCCGTATCATTCCAGAGTGCATTGGCTAACACAGGGACAAGTGTTAGCCAAAATTTTATCTCTGCAAGAACAGATAATTAAATTTATTGAAGAACAAAATCAACAATGTGAATTATTGAAAGAAGATTTCTATAGGAATTCAGCATTTCTGTGTGATACCATGTCAAATCAAAATGACTTAAATATTTCTTTGCAAGGTAAAACTAAGTCTATATATGATATGTGACAAAAAATCCAAGCATTTCAAAAAAAGCTATCTTTTTTCAAAATACTTCTTCTTCAAAGGGAAATTTCAGATGAACATTTTCCCCAGTGAGCAAAGGTCATTGGTGAGTAGGATGATATAGGTGAATCATTTGAGGAATACACAGCTGTTATAGACCTATGAATTGGAGAATACAGTGAAAGGTTCACTGACTTTGAGAATCATGACATCCCATTCAAATTAACATTTCAACCTCACCTAGTTGATATCTTGGAGGCACCTAAAGAACTACAGATGGAATTCATTGAGCTCTCAGTAGATGACATTTTATAGTCATTGTGGATGCTAAAAAAGATCCAATTAAAATAATGGAAAAATGCAGGAGAATGACCATACCTTCAGCAACATGCCCAAAAAATATTTTATTGCTTTTCAACCACTTATTGTTGTGAATATATATTCTCCTACCTAACCCAAATCAAGATGCCCTTAAGGTCACAAATGGCTGATACCCATCTAGAGGATCAACTGAAACCGCAGAGCTCCATGCTGCAACCAAATGTTCAAATGCTTTCCAACAAAAAGCAGACACAATAAAGTAATTAAAAGCATAGCTAACTTTAAAATTTACAAATAGTTTTCATTTTTTTGAAATTATTAAGTACATAATTGTTAGATTTTTACAAAATAATGCTCATTTTTAAGTGTATCTAATTGAAGTTTCTTGAACACAGCCTTATTTGATTACAGCTAAGTTAATGCAGGCTTTTCAACATGAAAAGGTTCCCCACCCCTGTCTTAGGGCAATCATTTAACATTTCAATTTCCCTATTCATAAAATCGGGATAACACTAATTCCATCTCAGGGTTGTTATGAAAATGACACAAGCACTTGTAGATTTGGCTAGATGATCACCTTATATGTGGGTACTGCCACATGTATTTATGCTCATGTTTATATTTGTATCAGTGCCTCTGAGCACCTAAACATCCTTTCTCCTTTGCTTCCCCGTGAAAACTTCAGCAGAATTTTCTTTCTTTTTTTTTAGTTAAGGTGTTCATTTGGCACCAACATATGCAAACATAGGCACTAAACATTGCAGTCATTCTTCCTGTGTCCACTATTATTGTTCTCAGATTCTTTTGTTAGCTATAAAAACAAAATTGCTTTGTTGTAAAAATTGACCATTAAAAGACAGTTTAATAGAGTAAGAGTTTAGTTCCCTGACTTATTTAATAAATTGAGATTACAATTCGAAAGCAGGAAATTATATTACAGTGGAGTGGTGTACTACTTTAACTGTCTTAACTAACAGGAATAGAATTTAGGTCTCCCTAATATATAAATGATGTCCTTGTGCCAAGTACAGGCCAAATGGTACCATGACATGCTACACAAAAGAAGGTTTTGCAATGGTTCACACAGAAAGAAATAGTGGAGAAATGAGTCATTACATGATATATTACAGTTTATCTATAAAAACCAGAAAAGAAGTCAGACTCTAGCAGTCAGCACTTATTTGGTGAGGAGATATATCATATGAGACCGATTTTTAAGCATTAATTTGCAGTAGCTCATTAGCAGTGTGTAAAAGTAAATGTATTATAAGGTATCTTTGCTTAATGATATTTCTTTATTAGTCCATGTTATAAAGAATATTATTAACATGTCTGTCCTAAATAAAGAGGCATATATTTGTAACTAAAGTAAATCACTTATGGCATGCATATGTCATTACAATAAAGTAATGCTTTTAATTGTAGTTGTATTGGCTTTGTAGGTTTGTTTTTTATTTAACCTTTACATTTGTTTTGGTTGCATAGTTGTATAAAAGCTATAGATAAAGGAGTTCATAAATAGTTTTATAGTTTTACATATACAACTAACATTGTAAAAAAAATAATGCTGACCAAAAGAAGACATCTGTAAGAATTTTTTTCTCACTTTCAAGAGTAAAAAGTCTGGGAAATACATACCAGAGTAACCTGCTTTTCCTTGCAGAATGTATCAAACTATATCATTACCAAAAGTGATGTGCAATTCTGGCTGAAAATTTAATACATTTCGTTTCTATTCAAGAACCAGGATAGGTTCGTGGGCTTAATTATATTGCCAAAGGTAATGATAATGGTGAGAATTATTGTGCACATCTAAAGATGGTGTTCCTACTCCCCATTGATAGGGTGTGTACTGATTAATACTGACCCATTGACAATTGTCATCTAGTTATGACAAATGACATGCCATTTCAAGTTTTCATTTTTCATCTATAAAATGGACAATACCTATCTGATTATTTTAGAAAGTTGAGGTGAGGAACAAAGGGATGCATGAAAATTGTATAAATAGCAAGATCCTGTGAGGATATTATTAAAGATTGTGTAAGGGATACTGTTATTTTATTATGAATAATCTCAGGACCTGTTTACTCGTTGAGTTTTTTTTGTTTTTGTTTAGGCAATCAGCTATAGGTTATAGCAAGTTTGGCATAAAAAGTTTATTATTTCTTGGCTATAATAAATTACTAAAACTTGGCACCATTTAGAGGATCAATGAAGTCTTCAGAACAAAAAAATACTATTACTTCTTTTTGACAAATATAAAATATATTGGAGTAGATGCAAAATGCAAGACAAAGACTATGCCTCCTAAAGCTGTAGCCCACACTACAGAAAGAACTGAAACTGAGAAACAACCCAGCTTTACCACCTGAGCTTCCGCCCTTGAATTGATATTAAGTAACCATATCGTTCATTATAGCCTTTAATCTCCCTTGCTGATACCTTTTAATTTTTAAGCAGCACTATTTTACAAATCATATCCTCTTTTATGTGTTCTCCCAGCTAAAAAATTAATTTTGCAAGCAAAATATCTAAACAGTAAGCATAATAAGAATGAAACAGGTTAAAGCTCATTAGCAGCGGGGAGCAGATGTAGTAAAACTCTGCCAGTTCCCCTACATTTCCTTCTCAGCAGGGACTGGGCACCAAGCTGTGAGTTAGTTCTATAGCATAATGGTTGGCTGCTGTTTCAGCAATTGCGCCTCTATGGCTTCAAGTACAATACTGAGAATTCACTTTGATTTTTGATTTTTCTTTGCAATAATAGTGTCTAAAAGGACCCTGCCGAGATAAAATGTAAAGTTAAGCACCAAGTGCCAGCTAATCAGGAGACTATAAAAATGTAATTGATAAGAAAATAATAATAGATTATAAAGTCATTTTATCTTTAAAAATATTAACTTCTTGACAGAGGCTTCAGAGTCTCAATAATCAGTAATTGCTCAAGTTAAACTTACTTGATATATCATAGAATATCCAATGTTCAGTGGAATGATTGTTCCACAATAGATAAAAGATAACTGTGTAATGATCAAAGCAATACACTGATTATGATATAAAGTAAAAGCAAATGAATTGTGTTATAAAAACATAACTTCAAATTATTACACCAGGTTTCTTTCCTTCATGTATAACATTAAAAATAGAACCATATTTGAGAAAACATAATTTCAACCAAATTAAGGTGCCTATAGATGTGACTGTTAGCAAAGCTTTATTTCAAAATTCTTTCCTGGACATTAAAATCCTTTCCTAGGGCTAAAGGTAGTGCTTAGATGATCTGAAACACTGTTGGATAGACAATCATCAGTATGAATTCACCTGCTAGACTGGATGTCCAGGACAGACTGTTAGGACATAATTTATTCAGAAAAATGAACCTATACTATAAAATCCAACTCACAAAGTTCCCAACAAATCAAACTGCAACAGATATAAATGCAGCAATCAATAAATTTATTGGCTTATTCTTACAACTCTGTAAATTATTCTCAAAGTTGATACTATATGTTTGTTTGTTGTGTTTGTGTAGATTCTGTTTTTGCAATGAATTCATTCAGCCAAGACTGATGGACAAGATGCTTTTAGAAGAATGACAGTAACAGTGTTTCAGGAAAGCTATCTAAATCCTTCAAAGAAACAAAAAGAAACTTCTTAGAAGTACAATTACTGGGAGAGTGAAATGCATATTCTGAGTATTCTGGGCTTCTAAAATAAACTCATAATCCTTCTACTGAAAAGTAATAGGATTGGCCTCAAAGCCTGGAGCAGAGCTAAATCTCCAAGTAGGAGATAAAAACTCCCCCACTTCATGAAAATTCTAATGACAAGGTCAAGGGGATCATTACAGCATGAAGAAGTTGACTTAAAGAAAGCGTTCACCTATATACTAAGGTTGATTGATTGCTTTGAATTGCTTGACCCATTTTCCATTGTAGAAAGAGGAAAATTCAGTTTTCTGATGTATCTCTTCTAAATCAAACATTTTTGTGTATCTTCAGATGCAACTATGTCCCAAGAGTTTATATCAATCGGATCATGCCTTTGGAAACCCAGGTTAACTTTTCAAACTCAATGGATTATAGGTAACATTGCGAATCATGGTAACAGTCACCTAGGACTTGTGTGTGCTTGAAGTATACGTAAGACAGTGGGTGACTTTGTGGTGTCAGCATTTTACTGTGCAGTTTCAATAGTTCAAAAAACAACTGAGCTCCCTTTGCAATCTCCAGCAGAAGTCCTGTGGTTTTAAAGATTTCCTAAGGTTTTCCATTGGAAATATGGAATTGAAAACTTGCTGTTTCTAAGTTTAATTAGAAATTGACTAATAAAAATAGAATTGAATTGAAAGTGAAGACATATATGTAGAAAAATGGACAGAAAATACAGCTCCAGTGCAGCAGAAAAACCCAATCCACAACAAGTGACTTAAAAAATTTGTGCTCTCCAATATTTTATAGGTACATAAAACATGGACAACTGCTGACATTATATCTACCTTTTGGAATAATTTCATCTGGGCTACCTGTCATCCCAACTGAATTTCAAGTGACAAGAAAAGAGTAATAACTACAAAGTCCTTGAAAACAGCCAGACCACCAGGATTGAAGGGATACTCATCAAAACACAATTCTGCTGACTGATCGGGTGTGAGGAAGAGACAACAGCAGGATACTCAACAAGCTGGAACACAGTGTTCTGAAGTGTGATATTTCCAAAAAGGGGGGGCAGAGAAATGTTTTATATTATCATCGAAGCAGAGCCTAGAGCAATCTGGAATTAACTGTAGATGACTATGACATTAGGTGACAGAGCAGCCTGGTATGTAGCACAAGGAACAGAGTTGTTGTTTTCAGTAGAAAATTTCAGGCTGATTACTGCCTAGAAGGTAGAATTGTAAATAGTGATGGAACTTTCAGCAGTGGCTGCTACCAAATAAATGACGATTTTCACATGAAAATTTCTGAGTGCAGAAAGTATTAAAAATCATAGAATTACAAAAATATATTACTGGACAAAGCCATAAACATCATTTGTTCAATACTCTCATTTTATAAAAGGGAAACAGTTCCAGAACTGTATGTCTTGCTCACCAATGAGAAGCAGAGTTAACACTTGAATCCAGGTCATTGGACCCCTGGTCTAGCATAAACCCTTTTACTATAATGTATTTTAGAAACACTATCTTTTTTTTCTTAAATTAAAAAAAAATTTTTTTTTTTTTTTGAGACAGAGTCTCACTCTGTTGCCAGGGCTAGAGTGAGTGCCATGGAGTCAGCCTAGCTCACAGCAACCTCAAACTCCTGGGCTCAAGTGATCTTCCCACCTCAGCCTCCCGAGTAGCTGGGACTACAGGTATGCACCACCATGCCTGGCTAATTTTTTCTATATATATATTTTTAGTTGTTCAGATAATTTCTTTCTATTTTTAGTAGAGACAGGGTCTCGCTCTTGCTCAGGCTGGTCTCGAACTCCTGACCTTGAGCCATCCACCCACCTCAGCCTCCCAGAGTGCTAGGATTACAGGTGTGAGCCACCATGCCTGGCCAAAAGAAATTTTTTTAACAGACAATGTCTTGCTATGTTGCACAAGCTGGAGTGTAGTGACTATTCACAGGTGTGATCACAGCCCATCATGGCCTTGAACTCAAGCTCAAGTGATTCTCCCACCTCAGCCTCCCAAGTAGCTGGGTCTATAAGCCTACACCACCGTACCAGGCTAGAAGCATCATCTTTAAAACAGAGGTGCAACTTCTT